>OVAX01003102.1:0-22639 GCA_900406405.1 Lepidium africanum
GAAAAAGAGTGCTGAATGGTTTACACGCCCATCAGCTAGCCATCTTGAGTACTTAGTGTAATCATCAAGGTAGAGTGTCTTGGTGGTTCGAAAATATGCATCTTGATAAGCATCCCTTCAATGGTTTGGTTCAGCAACTTCCTCCTAGCTTTCGTCAATGGCCTACTTGGCATTGTGATCTCCAAACCAGCTTCCTCCTCAAGTTCGTTCAAGCTCTCCATGTTGTGTTCCTTTTGTTGAGATGTTGAGCTGTCCATGATCACATCAAGAAAGGTCAGCAAAATGATCGTCAGCTGGGCAAGAATTCTGCGCAAGGTCGTCACTCATTCGCAGTGGGAAAATATAATAAAAATAGAAAACCACCAGTGGACACGTCAAAATTTTGTGATTATCACCAGACTCTTAGTCACACGCTTGAGGAATGCAAGGTGGTGCAATGGCTTAAAGAAAAAGGAAAATGGCAAGAAGGGATAAGAAAGGTGTAGAGAAACATGCCAGAACAAAAACGAGATTGAGGATCAATAAGAGAAGAAGAAACGGTGGAAGTAAGCGAAGCGCGACCTAATGCAAAGCCTCGGGTTGCTGTCATCATCGGAAGATCTCGCCTTTGTGGTAACTCGATAAACGCGATCAAAGCACACCAACGAAAGGTAGAGGTACAAAATTCAAGTATCGGGTCAAGCCAAAGCACTGCCAAGAATCACACAATAGTCTTCCGCAAAAGCAAAACCTTACACCTCGATAAGCCTCATGATGATGCTTTGGTAATCGAGCTCAACGTAGGAAGGATATAATAATGGAGAAGGATGAGCAACTGGACTGTGCCCGATCACCCTGCCCGCTCACAGAAGCGCAAATCAAAGAACTGGACTGTACTCAATCACCCAGACCACTCACAGAAGCGCATATTGAACCAAAGCAAGAAATACTTGAAGAACTCAGACCAGAGGAGCTCCAACAAGCTATGAAAGTACCAAGTGGACCAATAACAAGAGCTAAAACACAAAGACTTCAACACGCCATTGGCACAATGCTCAATAAGGCTGAAAGCAACCTTAGGCTCTATAGCTAATCCAACTAAATTGGTTGTGATTCAAGGTAGCTAAGGGTTGCCTAAGGGAGGTGTGTGCTCTTATACTCTTTTTCCCTTGGTCTAGTTTTGTCCCAACTTGGGTTTTCTAGACAAGGTTTTTAATGAGGTAAAGTTGTATACACTCTTTTCTCTACAACCCCTTAGGCGACATTGCTGAAGATTCAAAGGAGAAGTGGACCAACTTCTACTTAATAGAGTTTGGACCTTTTTATTTTAGAACTTTGTTTATGGGCATATTTTTTTATGGCCTTTTCCAGCAACATTAGTTTCCCTTTTATGTTTCTATTTAAACTCTCTTATCCCTTGAATGAAAACCATCAAACATTTTATTCTCAAACTCCCTCTACACTTGTTTGATTTGTATGGTGTGTAATATCCATACAACTTGGAACTTACCCTTGTGTGTCATATCCTGGGTGAATTCAAGCTGAAGATCAAGAGCTTCTCATCACTCTTGGTAGTTCAAATCGATCCATAAGTTCCCAAAACGTCTGTTCAACTTCTGATTCATTTATCTACTCACTCGTCAAATTGTGCTCAAAATTCACCACAAGACTCACCAACACCTCATCTTTCCACTGCTAAAGTTTCATTCCATTCTACTTAGTCTTGTGACCAGAATCGTCCTCAACACCAAGTCTGTCTATTCATCTTCTCATTCGTGTTCTTCACTCTTATGAGCTTGCAACCACTTGATTTCGTTCCTGGACTCTCCTCTCACAGTGGGAGTGTATTATAATGCTTTGGTAATCGAGCTCAACGTAAGAGGGATAGAACTGGCATGAATACTTATTGACACTAGAACCTCCGTTGACCTCCTTTTCTATGACATGATCAAAAAAATGGGACTGGAAGATAACAAGTTGGTTGTTGGTAAAACACCATTGACCGGGTTTTCGGTGGATACGACAATGTCCTTGGGAACAATACAACTCCCAGTCACAGCCTCAGGAGTCAAGAGAGTAACAAACTTCATGGTGGTCGATAGGCCGGCTCCTTTTAACGCAATTCTCGGAAGACTATGGCTCTACGCAATAAAAGCAGTCGCGTCAACTTACCATCAGCACATAAAATTTCCAACAACCTCTGGAGAAGGGATCATCTACAATAGTCAAATGGCTTCACGACGCTGTTACAAACAAACTTTAAATGAGTCCAGAATGAGACATTATAGCAATTAACCGACACGCGGGCAGAGGCTGGGAAAGCCGCAGCCAAACTCGTGACTTAAAGACCAGACGCTTCACGAGTTTTCAAATTAGCACTTGACCCCGCATACCCTGATAGGGAGGTGAACATTGGTGCTGACCTCGACCCAGAAATTCGCAGTGAGCTTGATTTATTTTTAAAAGTAAATATGGGCACATTTGCTTGGACCCCTCAATATATGGTAGGAATCAACTTATCCGTGACTTCGCATGAGCTAAACGTAGATCCCACCTATAAACCTATAAAGCAAAAGTGAAGGAAGTTAAGCCCGGGCAAGGCCAAAGCAGTTTGCGACGAAGTGGAAAAGTTACTAAAGTTCGGATCGATAAAGGAAGTCAAATATCCAGACTGGCTGGCTTATCATGTGGTTGTTAAAAGGAAAAGTCGAAAGTGGAGAGTTTACGTGGATTTCACATATCTAAATAAGGCGTGTCCAAAGGATAGTTATCCACTCCCACACATGGACAGAATTGTGGAAGCCATAGTGAGTCACGAGCTAGTGTCTTTTATGGACACTTTTTCGGGCTATAATCAAATTTTGATGCACTCGAAAGATCAAGAAAAAACATCTTTCATCACAAAGCAAGGCACATATTGTTACCGAGTAATGCCCTTCGGGTTGAAAAATGCCGGAGCAACCTACTAGTGATTGGTGAACTTCATATTTGCCGAAGAATTGGGAAGTATAATGGAGGTCTACATAGATGATATGCTGGTGAAGCCAGCCAACGCGAAAGACCATGTTGGACAATTACGACGTTGTTTCAAAACACTCAACGAATACGGAATGAAGCTAATCCTGCGAAATATACTTTAGAGTATCCTCCGGTGAATTCTTAGGGTATCTTGGGACCGAGTGAGAAATCGAAGCTAATCCGAGACAGATAGATGCACTCCTAAACAGGAATCCACCTCGATTGAAAAAGGAAGTCCAAGGGCTGACTTGTCGGATATCGGTCTTGAATCGGTTCATCTCGCGATCAACCAATAAGAGCCTGTCATTCTTCAAATTATTAAAGGATAACAAGCAGTTCATCTAGGACGATAATTGTCAAAATGCTTTTGACGAACTCAAAAAATACTTTTCAGAACCACTAATCATGGCAAAGCCGGTGCACGGGGAGAAGTTATATCTTTACTTGGCGGTTTCATTGACAGTAGTGGGCTGGATACTAGTTCAAACAAAAACAAATAAACAACGCCCTATATACTACGTCAGCAAGTCCTTAGTAGAGGCCAAAATGCGTTATCCCATGATGGAAAAAGGCTTTAGCTTTGGTCATGGTAGGTCAGAAGTTGCACCCATATTTCCAGTCGCATACTATCATAGTGATGACGAATCAACCGCTATGAGCTACTCCTTCACAGTCCAAGCCAATCAGGCCAACTAGCCAAATGGGCGGTTGAACTCAGTAAATACGATACTGACTACCGAGTTCAGACAAGCATGAAGTTGCAAGTGTTAGCCGACTTCATAGTCGAAATTTATAAAGACTCCACCACCACAAAAAAACTAGAAGGGCAATGGACGATTCACGTTAACGGATCATCATCTCGGAATAGATCTGGATTTGGTTTGCGTTTAACATCACCGCAAGGCGAACTCATTAAGAATTCTTGCTGTATGGGCTATCAAGCGTCAAATAACAAGTTTGAATATAAAGCCCTATTAGCTGGACTAAGGATTTCGGCGGGACTAGGCATTAAAAACATAAAAGCGAATAGCAATTCACAACTAGTCACCAGCCAGCTTCATGGCGAATATGAGGCAAAAGATGAAAGAATGAACGCCTTCCTAACACTCGTCCGAGATTCAGTGTCTTAATTTGAAAAATTTGAGCTTGAACGCATACTGCGAGCAGAAAATACAACAGCGGACGCTCTCGCCACCTAAGCGTCAACATCAAAAACACTTATCAAGCACGTAATCCCAGTTGAGTATTTGGAAAAACCAAGTATTAAAGGTGTTGCCTCCATTTTTGGTCCTCGTTCAGGAGGATTCAGATGGCTAGTCCGTCCACGAGCCGACAATCACCTCGGAGCCGAACTGGTGGGGGCCAATCACCCAGTTCATATGGCATGGCACAATTCTTTAGCATAAATGGGAAACAAGAAAATTGAGAACCCAATGTTCACGCTTTTGTGTTATAAACGGTCGTATGTATAAACGAATCATAGGAGGACCATCCCTGCTATGCACAACCAATGAAGAAGTTGCCCATGTGCTCGCTGAGGTTCATTCTGAAATCTGTCGAAATCACTCCGACGGGCACGCTTTAGCGTTCAAAATAAAGTGTCATGGTTATTTTTGGCCAACAATGGTAAAAGACTGTGAAGATTACTCGAGGTGGTGTCAAAAGTGTCAACATCACGCTCCAGTCATCCATATGCCAAGCAAAAATATCAAACAGCTGCTCATCCTGTATCCTTTCATGCGGTGGGCAATGGATATTGTTGGCCCATTGGAAGCTTCAAGGAGGCGACAACTTCGATTCGTCCTCATTGCCACTAACTATTTCACTAAGTGGGTCGAGGCTGAACCTTTCCAGTAAATACCAAGTTCTCAAGTTTAAAAATTCCTCTGGACTAATATAGTATACTGGTTCAGAATAACAGGTGAAATCATAACCGACAATGGAACCAACCTCGTATCATAGCAGGTTCAGAAGCTCTGCTAGGAGCTGCAAATTTGACTAATGTCATCAACACTGCGCAATCGCAAGGGAACGAGCAAACAGAAGCTACGAATAAGACAATCTTAAGTAAACTAAAGAGAAGACTAGGCTTTAAAAATCTTTATGGTCAGAAGATATGCAATCGGTGCTATGGGTATATCGAACAACACCGCGAAGGGCCACTAAAGAAAGTCTGTTCTCACTGGCCTATGGGGTTGAGACAGTAGTCTTAGCTGAATTATGTCCTGAGCTTAATGAGAGAGATGATGCTCGCCGAAGAAGACATCAACAACGAACTCTTGGAAGATCATCTCGATACCATAGATGAGAGACGAGATCAGGCCCTAATAAGAACTCAGAATTACCAGCAGATAATCGCCAAATTCTACAACTCAAAAATAAAAGCGCGAAGGTTTAAAGAAGGATATCCTGTTTTAAGGAAGGTATTCAAGAATATACAAGAGCTAAATACCGGAAAGCAAGGAACAAATTGGGAAGGACCTTACCAAATTTCCAGCATACTGAAAGATGTGGTTTACCATCTGCGAGATCCTGTAACCGGCAAGACAGAGATAAGACCTTGGAATGTTATAAATTTGAAATTTTACTACGCGTAATGTAATATTAAAGAACTACGTTAGGGCTTGAATATATTTGGTGGAGTATGTAGGTAGCTCGTATAGAGGCAAGTCCAACCCCTTCATTAATAAAATTTTCCCTTTCAGGTTCAGTTCAAAATACGGACTTAAAAGGGAGCGAAAAGAGATAAGTGTTCGAAAAATAAATAAAAAGCACAAAAAAGAAAAACAAAAAAAGAAGTCAATTACCTTAACGCCCAGCAACAACATCCTCACTCCACTCAGTGTCTAGAACCCTTTCATCGATTACGCCTTCATTAGCCACCTCGTTTGTAGAAGAAAAGCCCTCAATCAGGAAGCTCGAAGCGTCGACCGGAGGAGTCTCCACCAAAGCCTTTGTGTTTGGGAACAGGTCGGGAAAAGGAAATTTGTTGATCACCAAATCCGGCTCATCTCTAAACTTCAGCCTTGTCGAGTTCAAGCGTTCATTGAGAATGGCCCGCTCGTTAGCCGCGTCAAAATCTCCATATTCGAACTCATCGCTCAGATTGATATTGGATTCGAACTCGCAAATATCCAGGCTGAGCAACCATTCCTCCTCTTTGCGGGCCTGCTTCCCACGAACAAACTCAAGCACCTCTTGGAATTGAGAGTCTAACGCCTTCATTTCCTCCCTTTTGGTGTGAGTTTTAGTCGCGAGATCAGAGTTTCATGCCTTTAAAAGCTCAATTTCTTGAACCATCAGCTGCTTTTATTCGAAAAGAATGGAGAGCCTCGTAGCAAGGTCATTCTTCTTAGATGAAAGAGCCTACATCTTGTCATCAAATTGAACTCGTTTCTTCTGGAGCAACTTTTGAAGCTTATCATGAGAAGACTGAAGCTCTCGGAACTTCTCAGCCGACGGCGAATTCAGAAGTTGGCTCTCCAAAGTGAGAAACATGTTGTTCAATTTAGCGGAAGCCTATTTAAACAAAATTTTTAAGGCACATGAACCTAACATAAAACCAAGTCGAAACACAGTAAAGAAACGTACCTGAGCTTGGGAATAGAAAGTCAAGACAAGTTAAGCAACAACGTCAACAAAAATACAACAGGCGATTGCAAAGAAAATAATAGTTAACCAGATTTTTCCTTCCACTCGAGAAGGATAAAATTGAGATTGAACCCTCCGATAGCTTCCAAAGCGAGTTTTAAGAAAAAACTTAATGCATCCAGTCAGTATCCTTGTTAGGAATCCCATCGATAACTCTACGATCATCGCGATTGGAGAGTTAAACAGTTCTGGAGCCGTGGTTCCTTTTAACAATGTAAAAGCAAAGGAGCTCATAAGCGTCGATTGGACTACCAACTTCAACTCCGCAAATAGGCATAGCAAGAGCAATCCGGAGAAACGATGGGCACATTTAAGCAAAGGAGAGATTCAGGGAATAAAGAACCGAGAGAAGCGAACTGGGAATTGGAAAACAAAGATGGCAATCACAGAAGTAGGTGACATAAGCACAACCCCATCCCTCCAGAGTGTTGTCAGGTGCGAGATCACTGTTAACCATGGTAGCCAGTTCTGCCGGAAAATTGCACTCCTCACAGAGTCAAGCAAGACCATCGGCATCAAGCCCCGAAGATTTTTTCAGCCTTGAAATCTTGGGCTTGACTCGTACCTTCCGGGAATCATTAGAAATGGTGTCGGAACTACAGTCAAGATTATGAGAAGAAAAAGGAGAGTTAGGAGTAAGAGGACAAACACTCGACTCCGCAGCCATGAAATTTCCCGAGTAATAAGAAGATTGTGAAGAAAAAAATTATAGGAAACAAACAGCAAAGGATGAGAAAAAGGATCCTTAACACAAAACAGAGCGAGTAGAGAAAGTAAAGAAGTTACCTTTGAAGCCTGATGGTGAAGATAAAAGATTAAGAGGAAGAGGAGGAGTCTTAAAACCAAAGGCTTAAGTAAATGCAACTGGTAGAATCGGTAATTCCCAAAAAAAGGATAAAAAAGAATCCCAACCGTTCAAAATTCAAGCAAACAGTCAAGATCAACTCCACTACGCTAGCGAGTTGAATAGGGCTAAGCAACGAACTCAAGTTGATAAGGGAACATGAGCTTAGATCAAAAACATCTTCGACTTCGTCCTTACAGTCCTCTAATGCGACCTGATCCTTCTCAGCAGAAAAGGCAAAGTCATCAAGAGAACGGACACCGAATCTAATCTCGTTCGCAAGCTAGAGTCTTATGACAACACGAAATTGCAAAACTCGGAAGTCACATTGTCTTCTAAGACGCTTGAACTTATCGCAAACATCAGCCAGGTGGCTTTTGTACCGTTTCTTCAGCTCACAAAACTTCTAGCACGAGCAACAACTCTCTCACGAAAAATCCTCCATTACTGGTGTTCGAAGCGAAGAGTCGTCACGGTAAAATCAGCCTTGCGACGAGTAGAGGCAAGCTTCTTCTTGATTTCATCCATATCAGCCCGAAGACTGGCAATCTCCATATCACGGGCTATCACCGCGTCATTCAAAGTCTTAATCGAGTCAGCAAAACCGCTGGGAGTCATGCTGCATAGGTTAGGAATCGAACCAGTCAGCGCACTAGACTCGAGATTTCTGATGGCTTTGTTCACCGAGGCCACAAACTAAAGATAAATGAAGGGAAGATTTATCAAAGGTCCAATAAACAAGTAAAAAAACAACAAGAATGAAGAACCAAAAGGTTACCACTCCGAGAGCTCCAGCAAGCTCGATGTAAGCGTCCTTAGCAACCATGTTGTCGATCAGAGGAAGGGGACATCCCCGAGCAGTAAGGTGATGCAGGAGTCCAGACATCATTTGAGGATCCTCAAAAACTGGATGATCACGAGTATAAGCAAAGTTCCAGGTTAAACGAGGGTTACCAGAGGACGAACTCGGAACATCACAGGCTCATTTATTCGGACGCTCCTTTTCAGCATGAGATGATCTCGGGCGAGCTACATCACTAGGGGAAGACTCGCGCTTTCTCTTCCGTTTATCAAGAGATTCAGCAACCGGAGAAGATCCAGCAATGTCAAAGGGGATATCAACATCCCGGCCTGGGGAACCCATGGATCTACCAAATCGACAACGGTCTGGAATGTGAGTATGCCCAGCTGAACCAAAGCGATGAAGCGACCCTGAAACTAAAGCAGAGAGGTGAATTCTTAAAATGAAACCTCCAACAAAGCAAGAAAGAAGAAGTGGTACAATAAGTGACAAAAATAAATGTAAACCTGCACGGGCTGATGAACTCGCGCGACCTGAGCGAAGAGATGAGGGAGAGCTAGCCATTGGATAAGTGAGCAATGGAACAGAACGGAAGAATACACGACGAACTCTCTCCGCAATGAACGAACTCCAATGACTGTCAGTGTGCTGAAGCCTGCGTACCAAAGCTGAGAATTTCTTAGCCTCAAGGGTGGGCTCGTGAAAAGCTGCAAACAAAACACCACGACATCAAAAAAGGAGAAATTCATAGACAATGGAAAAATTTGAGCCGAGAATTCAAACTACAAGCGGGTTGTTAGAACTCAACACTCGGTCTGGAGGAAAATCTCCAATAGAGGTAGGACACAGATTAAAACTAAAAGATTTCTCAACCTAATCGTCCTGACGAACTGAAAGACCCTCCAAGAATTTAGCACCAGGACTCACATAAGCATAGAAAACCGGACAACTCCCAGAAAAGAGTTGCAGAAGAGTTCCAGGAGAAAGAACTTCACCAAGTTCATGAGTTAGAACCAAAGTTGCAATCATCGAACACATGAAATTCGGAACAACTTGTTTAAGCAAAACACCTAACAAATCAAGCAAGGACAGTAAAGGACTCGGAAACAGGAACAAAAGATGATAATCGTCAAAAAAAGAAGAATAAATAGATACATAGTCAGGAGGGGAGTCATGAGGAAGACGGAGGTCGATTTCACCAGAGACGTGATAAACTGACCTAAATCGATCAATATCTTCCTCAGTCAAAAGAGGATGTCTAGAACTCCGGCTAGAGGAATGGGACATCGAACAAGTTGCGGCGAAGAAGGATTCCCGAAGGAGATACGTGGAGCCATGAAAGCGTAGGAAGAACGAATGGCGAGAGAGAAATAAAGCAAAAGAGAAGATTTACAAAAAGAAGAATTGGACATTAAGGAAACCCAAAATACAGTTAAGTAAGAAGGGAAAGCGAAGAGTTTACCTTGGAAACTGGTGAAAGATGATTGAGCCAAATGAGAAGAAGGAGGAGGTTTACAGCCCACTAAGGCGAAAAACTTGGGATCGTGAACTAACGTGGTAGAAACAAGGAAAGAAATCGCAGGAATCAGAGTCGGGCAATCTTCCCAAATCTTTCGAATTCGAAAAAGATTGAGGAGCAATTGGTGATATCCAGCTCGGCAAGGCCCAAAAGCACTCAAGCCCACGAGCTAGCAAGCCCATATCAAAGAATCAAGCTAGTTAATGCGGAGTGAAATTATTAGAGTTAATGGCGAGATCACCGAAGTTAATCGAGTTGATTAACTACGAGATCACCGGAATTGATCGGGCTAATTAGTGACTGATGAGATCACCAGAGTCAATCAAGCGAACTAATGAGAAGAGGCAAAACACGAAGTGGACTATTATAAGAAGGGAAGGTGTGCTGGGAGAAGCCACTACCTGATTCTCTCGAGCTTGATACTTGTGAATTATTAACGAGTTCTCTCTGTTTGCTTCTTTGTAAAACTCTTGTTAATCTTAATAAAGAATTTTGGGATCAACACATGCCATGACTCGTTCATAGTAGTTATCTTTTTCACTAAGCACTCCACATATGTATTGTACAAGCATGATAAATGAGAAAAAAATAACATAATTGAAGGCTGATTTCTAGTGATGTTATACTTGCAAAATGTAATAGTCGAAGCCATTAAGCAAATGGTTCACCACTGAATTGTCACCTTTAAACTCGATATTGCGGTAGCCTAATGCCCAAGCTATTTGCATAGCTCAAATTAAACCAGTGTATTCCACTTCTTCTAGTGTCATACAGCCTTGGTACTTATCTATACCCGTATGTTGGAAAATGCCATAATGATTGTGTATAATCCAACCAAGGCCAAATCAGGTTGAATCTAAATTGTGCGACGCATCATAAATACACTTGACTCAATCGGGCTGTGGCTTAGTCCAATGCTTCAATTTTGTATGATGAGACACCATAGTTGTAGTATCAGAGTGTTGATGGTCTATAATAGTTGCAGGTATCCATTCTTTTGTGTTTTAAACATCATATTTAACAATCTTCATAGGTGAGAAATCAACATTGGTGTATAGTAAAGTATCGGCTCTTCAACAAACACCAATACATCCATATATAGGTAGCAGTCGGTGGAGGTCATCCAATTGTACATCATCAAAGAGACTTTGAATAAATCGAAGCTTGTCATATTTGATTTATGTAGAATCATATAGGCGTGAGCTTAATTGTCCAGAGATAGACATGAGTTTTGGTCTCAACATTACTACAACATCGTAAAAATTGCAAAGATGTAGCTAAATTACGTTTTGAAAGATTCTCTGCAACCGCAAGCGCATTGGAAAACATTCGGCAAGTAAATGCGTAAGTAACCTACGATTTTTTTCATTAAATAAATTAAGAATCCATAAAATCTTTTTTGGTTATAGTAAGTTGGTGATTCATTCTTACATATACTTCCTTTTAAAAAGTTATTACATAAAGAGTCTTATTTTAGAATATTAACGTAACTTTTAACAAAAAATTTTCTTTTTAACTTCCAATCATAAGATTTTATACCGTATTTAACAAATCATCACCTCTAATTATTAGGTGTATAAATAACTTTTATATTGGTTTTTAATTTCTGTGAAAAAATTTAGATAGACACGCATTGAGAAATAGAAAATCTATATATTTTAGTTCCAAATTAAAAAGTATGTTTTTAATATATATAAATTCATCCCATTTAAGCCCAACTCATTTAATGTTAAACCCATATAACTCCACTTATGGGGGTTTTTCCTAACCCAATTTAAGTTCTTAACCATTCATTTTTACCCGATTAAAGCTATTTAATAATCTTAAATCCATTTAGACTCATTTGAATGTGTTTCGATGAATCACTAGTTTTTGTTTTTAGTTTTTATATTTTTAGATTTTAGTTTTACTTTTAGGTTTTAGTTTTTGTTTTCAAAATTCTAAAACATTATTTTTTGGTTTTTGAAAAGATTAAGATTAATTTCTTAAAATCTAGGTTTTCGAATTTGTAAAAAACAAAATCGAAACATGTATATGTGGCCGAGGACATGTGGCTGATCTCTGACATTCTTCTCATCTAGATTTAGGGTTTTTGCTCTTTTTCTCATCAAAAATCCAATTCATTTTGGGCCTCTTACTTGGCCGATTGTGCGGTTTTCTTATTCACTAAAGTGGTTATTTAAGTCTTTAACTTTAAGGCTCTATTGGAATTACGCCCTAGAAGACAAAGCCAATTTTATGAGCCTTATAGATTTTAAGATTAGAAAACTCATAGTGGTAAGTCCAATTTTAAGGTTAGATTCTCTTTAAATGTTCCCAGATCTAACATTGTCCTCATGTATGAAGAGAATGACTCTATAAATCTTCTCCATTTCAGAGTACCTTCTTCAAAAGCGTGATGCGATCTTTGTTATTGATCAGCTGCTTGGCGTGTTCAACTGTCTTTTATGACGATAGAACTTGGAGTGTTTCAAGACTATATTCAGAGACAAGAACACAACTTCATCCCTTATCAAGACTTCCATTGTGATTGAGTATCTGTGCATGGAAGCAACTTATCTATCAATTATGCCTATATGGCTTTTGCTTTGTATGTTTCTCTTTTATTCCACTGTAATTCTCCTTGTTTAAGCTAATGAAATCAGTTTTTTGACCCAAAAAATGGTTTGGATTTTGACTATAAATCAAGACTTATCGATCCAATTGTTGATAAAAAACATGTGACCAAATGACCAAGTGACACATGCCAAATACTACTACATAATGGTGTATTAGCGTTAAATATACCGTCAACAAATTTAAAGTATGTCATTATTGATTTGGATGTATATAGAGTTATCAATTTATTTCATAAATTTAGATATGTTACCATGTCTAGACCAAACAAAATAAAAAAGATATGTTACCGTACAATAAATTAAATTGTTTCTAACACCATAATCAGCTTATATAAAATCCTCATGAACAACATCCAATAAAGATCTGGGAACATATCTAAAACATTGATACACAAGAGATTATCATCATTTCGAATAAGAGTATCAACAGCTTGATTGCAATTTCATCTGACCGAGGTAAAATCTTCCTTCTCAAACTTGTCTTGCCATTGAATTATTTCTCTAACCTAGTAGTGTAATTGAAAGTTCACTTAGTCCCAATACTCAATTTGTATAAGCAGCTGATTGTTCCCTTTGAAAGATTACTCGTCTGTGACCTGAAATCCACATATACTGCATAGCCATTAAAAGAGCTTGAAACTCTTCTTCAAGAACAAAACCACACAGGCAACCAATACTTCGACCAGCACTGGTAAAACCACCATTATGCTCGCCAAATTCAAACACTAATGATGGTCGAGTAACAGAACGATGACCACAATCAAAATTACACTTAAGAAATCCATATTGTGGATGTGTCCAATGGTGCATTGGTAAATGGTGAGCTTGTTGTGGATTCATTGATAAACGCTGAAGATTAGATTCAACATTGGCAATCTCGTGTCACACATTACCAACTTTTTCTTGTCGTTGATAGAGAATTGCATTTAAAGAGAAAGATTTAAAATATCACGAGTTTTTTTTGTATATTATGTGGATGATCCGATCCACAAGGGTCATTATTGGGAATTTTTTATCGTCTTTCTCCGAGTAAGAAGCGAAACATAATTAACTTGAATTCGGGACAGCTTTTCAAAATCATAGTGAAAGACTATATTTGTTATCTCATGTTTGCTTTCCATGAAAAAATACCAATTGATGTGGAGGGTTGCTTCAAACAACAAGGAGTTGGGTCAATCTTGTTCATGTCCCTGCCCGGGATTTCTTCCTTGGTTGTAGCTTCGCTCCTTGGGAATATCTCCTTTAAGATTAAACAATTCTATTGAATTGAGTATGATTGTATGTGTGATAGCATCTACTATACCAGGAATATCAATGAACCTGATTATTGCGATTGCTCAGGATACCATTTTTAGCTTCTAGAACATGAAAAGAAAAGATGATCCAAGGATGCATCTGCTATGCAACAACACCAACGACATTGTGCATCCATGACAATGTTTCAATATTGAAAATTAGTTCCAGTAGCCAAAGCAAAAGATAAAATGCACCAAATAAAATGCTTGAGCTTAGGCACAATATTCATTTGCCATACATTCAATTTGATATCTAACATTCCAGTAGGAAGACGAATAACAGCAACATATTGTGTTAAGTGCGTAGCTAACCAGTATCCGGACTTCACAGTGTAGTGTCCATTATAAGTATAATGCCATCCAATGAGATCATGAGTTTTGAAAGAATTTAATCACACTTTCAAAATCTCTGGAATATCTTCATTAACAACAACTGAATTAAAAACCTCCAGATTCCAACTGTTATGATCTTGACTTATAAGATCAGACACACAAGTAAATCGTTTATGGTATCTTCGTAAACATCTCGACGGACATGGTGTATCTGTTGACAACCAAGGATATTTCCAAGTGTTAATTTGGTTCCCATCACCAACGAAATATCGAAGCCCATGTTTCACAAGATTTCGACCTTTAAGCAATGATATGCAAAGAAATCAAGGTCTGGATACAAAATTGGCATCCATGATATTTGAGTCTGAGTAATACCGACCATGCAACAACCTTGAAACTAAGCTCATATGGTGCTGCATAAGTCACCAAATCTGTTTAACAAGGAGAGCTCTATTGAAGCATTCAATATCCCTAGAACCTAGCACACCTTCATTCTTTGGGAGACTCATACGATTCCAAGAAACCCAATGCATCAGCTTCTCCTGTAGTCCTTTATTACACCAATATTTAATCAGAACTCTTTTCTTGAAAATACCTAAAGGCAACTTAAAACAGTTCATAGTGTAGGCTAGAAATGCCAATGCAACAGTCTTCAATGAAATATATTTGCCTGCTTCTAAAAGAAACTTATGTTTCTACCTTTGAGTATGATTCTTAACCTTTTCATCTATAAACTGGAAAAATTTCTTTTTTCTTTCGACCAATCTGCTCTGGCAGACTAAGATACTTCCCACAACCTCCATCATTATGAATATTCAAAATACATTGTAGTCGTGACTTCAGAACCTGATAAACCTTAACCATATATGTGATTACAGATTTATGAAGGTTTAATGCTTGACCATACACAAGTTCATACTGAGCCAAATAATCCATAATGATTAATGATGGGTGTACATTTTGTGGGTTTACTAAGGCACAATCAATTAAATTTATAACAACAAATGCTCACACAATTATATCATTTTTAAGCACTTGAGGATCGAACCCAAAGGAGTAAGAGGTTGCACAATAAGGATGCAAGATTCTTAGCTAATCTAGAGCGATGATGATGAGAAGTGAGCAAGCAAACAAGAACTAAAGCAAGAAATGAGCAAAACAAAAGCAAGCAAATGCAAACTAATCATAGCCAAACCAACAAGCAAAGCAAATAAGATTAAAGGCCAAAACAACAAAATTAAGCAAAGGAATTAACTATATGGTAAAGACGAATGGTCTACGGTATAGCAATTGATCTAGAAGCAGGGCAAATGATGAATGATGCAACAAGGAGACAATGAATGCACCGCCTAGGGCATGTAACACAATAATGATAGCAAGACTAGCCCACTCTCATGGCACTAATCACTATTCAAGAGAAATGACCCAACTAAACTCTCATTTGTTGGATCAAGACTCCCAAATTCCTTAAAACCAAGTCCACTATGACCAATCAATCCCATAACATCATCTCTCAATGGCTATGGAGAAAGATCCCTAAAATAGGTCATTCAGGAATTTCATCGAACACCTCTCGGGCGATGACTTTCCTAGCATCTAAATACATGAGATCAAGATAATCTAGCATTAAAAACACCTAGATAGGAGGCTCTAATGATCCTAAGCATCAATCAACCAATACCCAACCCTAGATCTAGCCACAACCTAAACCATTCTAGAGAACTACTCACACATCATCATAAGGAAATCAAACAAGCAAAAGTGATTAAGCATAATGAAAATAAGCAAATAAACAAGCAAAGACTCAAGATCAGATTGAGAAATGAGCAAGAAATGGATCATCCAAAAGGAATCTCCAAGTTTGTTCTACAATCTTCAAAGAGTTCTTAAGAAAAAAAAGAAAACTATATGCTAGATCGAAAAAACTTAGGGAATTAAAAGCATATTGTGTTTGATCCCTACACCACCTATTTATACACATGGGATTAGGATTTCAGATTACTTAAAATAAACCATAAAACCGGGACAGTCTGGCTAAAATTGGCTAAAACCAAAAATTAAAAGTGTCTTGGTTCACGCGGCCGCGGCCCAGACGGGTCGCGGCCGGGGTCGAGAGTAGTTGGTAGCCGCGGCCCGAACGGTCCTGCGGATGATTCTCGTGGGTTGGATGGGCTGCGGGACGAGTCGCGTGGAGCTGCAGATGAACTGGTTGCGGGACGGGTCGCGTGGAGCTGGCCGAAGACTGAATCCCAGGTCTCGACCCGGCCGGGTCGAGAAGGTTGGTCGCGACCTAGGCTGGTCGTGATTCGCGACGCGTCCACTCGTCGATCGCAGATACAAACAGATCGTGGACAGTCTTGCAATCGATGGCTCTTGCGTCCGGATGGTAACACAGACGAACATACATACGTACGTACGTCTGTACCCGCGACCTATGCAGGTCGCGGGACGGGTCGTGGCCGCGGCCTTGTCTTGTCCAAACTCCAATCCTTCTTCCTTCCTATGCATTTTCCAAGCCTCCAAGCATCCCAATTCCTCACTTAAGCTCCAATCTCCTTATTTCATGGTCTCATTCACCTAAAATACCGAAAAACACCAAAAATATGCAAATGCATGTCCTAATGACTATAATGCACAACTAGACACAAAATGACTTTAAAATGACATGATTGCAACTAAAAGAACTAAAAAATGATGCTAATATGAGATGAAAACTAGGCTAAATATGAGACACATCAACTCCCCCGGACTTGTCTTTTGCTTGTCTTCAAGCAAATAAGACAATAATCCGGAGAAGAGGTTGAAACCGGGAATTTAAGGCAAACAAGACATTATGATACAATGTTAAGCTCAATGACCAAGTTAGTAATTCTAGGATGCAAAGAGAGCAAGTCTACTTAAAATCTTAGCCATACTCATCACAACTTAGCTCAAATCCAATCTTAGCCTACACAATGCATTCAAATCCACCAACCCTTTTAACATTCATTAAATTTCGAACCATGAATCATACTATGCAAATTCGATGAACTCATTTGGCTAAGAGTGAGGTTAAGAGATAAAAAATGATCTCTTCATCTATATGGCTCAATGTGCTCAAATGCAAGGATCTCTCTATGAATGAAATGAGCTTTAGAAGAATGCTAAAGTTCCAAGCCAATCTATGCATACAAAGATAGAATCCCATCTACCCAAATACCCATAAATGAACTTCACCTAAAGCTAAAATAATCCCCATTGATCCTAATTTTCTACCCTTCTCTCAAAGGCAATTCTCACTCTTTTCAACTTAAAATTGGATCAACTTATAAATTATTTGCTTCATTACATTTCAAGGATAAGGGTTTATACTTAGGGACATCTAGTGGGTTTGGCACACTTATACTTATAGTTCAACTCTTTTTAAATCCTTTTAATTCTAATCTTTTCATTTTTCAATCCCATTGAACCACTTAACATTTTCTTTGCTTTCCAAAACCCTATACTAGACCTTTTTTGGTTCAAATTTTCAATCCCCTTTTTCTCTTAATCCTTCATGAACACACAAAATGATCACTTTATTTCAACCTTATCCTAAATCAACATCTTTAATCTCATCACACATACACTCTCACCCAAAATAGATTTCCCACCTAGTCCTATCCGGTTCAAAAAGCGTGAATCCGGAACTACATGAGAAACCATCCTTGTCGGCTCAAACCTAACACTTTCTACCAAGATCATTCCGGAAATAAGGCCTAACAACGCTCACAAAACATGATGGCTTGAAAAGAAAGTTAAGCTATGGGTGTGGAAATTAATTCATATAATGAACTAGCTACTTGGATCACAAGAGTGGTAAAATGATATAAGAGACCCAAGTATGTATATGTAAATCCATGAGTTCATCTACAATGCATAGCATGATAATTACAAGTTAATATTAGGTTTCAATAAATAAAGGTGGTATCAAATCAAAGCAAGCTTCAACTAAGATGAACCTAAGACTAAGCATTCCAAGTATGGATCGATCTTACCTTTCAACAAGCAATTTATGCATCAAACAATTATTAACTAGGACATTGAACTTAGCAAATGGATCATCAAGCCTAGGATGCCTAATCATTCCCATGCAATCCTAAAATGGAAACTAAGACTCAATCCTAAAACCAATGATATGCAAGTACCACTAAATGTATGCTTGTTTTTGTGTGTTTGAAAAAAAAAATTTATTTTTAATGCAAAAAATCGATGAAAATGACTCAAAAAATGGAAAAACAACAAAACTAAAATAGTCATTAGCCGCTAGGCTCCCTCCCCCAGACTTCTTTCTCACCGTCTCGGTGAGATAATAAGCTCAAGAAAAGGGATGCCTCAAACACAAAAACTTAAAAATGCAAAATGAAAAAAAACTATTTACAAGGTTTGGTGAATGGTACCTTTTATGTAGAAGTCCCACATGTCGTCTCGACATTAGGGACATTGGAAAGTTTATCCCAATCCGTTTTGTCTTTGAAGTGGGACCTCATCTTGACCTAGAACCGTCTCTTTTTGATTTTCAACCATTTCGTCAACTTCATCATCTCTTTGTGCAGACGTGTCATCATCATCCGAGACATATCCTTGAAGAGTCTTCATTTTCCTTTTGATCCATCCAAGTCTCTTGATGATTTTCATTTGGTTCTTGATGATGGTGATGAGCGACTTGTCTTTTTCCGTCCTTGGTGTGAAGGCAACCGATGGGATTTCCCAACCAAGCAAATCCGAGGCATTGTTTTGGGCGGTGGACGAAGAAGCTTCCATGGAGTTTTCTCTTTCTCCATACTCAAACTTAATGTTCTCCAATTTATCCAAGGAAGTCTTCTCTTGACATGGCAAATGGATTGTCTTGAATTTTCCATTCTTATTCATGTATTAATAATACCTCAAGCCATCTTTCATTTCAAGAATCTTGTTCCTCACAAATTAACCCTCATCCATTGGATCGGTAGCTTTATCCACTGAAAATCTCTTGTAAGGCAAACCCAAGTGCTTCCAAAGTGGCGTTATCAATCCTCCCATCCTACACACTTGTTCCTTCCTCTCATTGTATCTAACCCTTAGCATTGAGTGTGCAAAGACGCATCCTAGGTTCACATCGGATTGCGGAGGTTCTTCAATACAAGGAGTGCCATCTTCTTCCTTTAGGAATATGTACAAACCGGTGTACAACATTGATATCTCGGTGGAGTTTATTGTACCGGTCTCACTCCTAGCACACATGGTGTTTGCCAAAAACTTAACTACCACACGAATTGCCGGATTCCGAATCCAACGGTTCTTAGGAGATCCATTATGTTTTCCACCTGCTATCATGCCCCAAAATTCACTTGCCTTATCAAACTAATAATACCCATGCTCTTCTTCATAAGGGAATCCATAAACCTCACAAAACTCCTTCATCGTTATGCTATACCTTGTGCCATGCATCTTGAAATGCAAAGTTGTTTCATCCGGAATCGGGTTCTTCTCATCCTTAAAAGAAAATCTCACCGTAGCAAAGAACTCTCTAGCCATATCCGGATACAACTCATGCTTCAAAGTGGCAAATTTTTCCAAGCCTATATTCTTGAGGATAGCAAAAACCTCATCCTTGATTCCCATCGCTTCAAGTGTCTTTGTCCGGAGGTAAGGAGTCGGCTTGTAGATTATTGCAAGTTGCCTTTCATCTGTCTCTTGTTCAAGCTTAGAGAATGGAACTGGTCCTCGTGGAGGCAAATCATAGGTCATTTCCTTCCCTTGTTCAACCCCTTTCTTCTTTGACTTCGGTTCTTCTCTTGGACATTTACCACTTTTCTTGGGTGCTTCATCAACCATTTTTCCTTTTCATTTTGATGTGGTTGCCTCCTTGCTAGCTTGATTCTTTGTTGGTGCCATTTTCTACAAAAAATTCACAACACTAATTAATCCAAGAAAATGGGAAAATTGCTTAATTAATGTCAAATTCAATCAAAATCAATCAATTATGGACAATGGTAATTAATTAAACAATGATCAATATTAATTTAAGCTCAAAATTAATAGTTTGGCAAGAAAATTTACTTAATTGAAAAAGTCAACACAATTCAAAATAGTCAAACTATGGTCAACACAATTAAAGCAAGAAATTTCAAAATTGAGCAAGAATTAGTATGAATTTCCCTATGTAATACAATCAATCCTTGCTAATTAGACTAAAAGGAAACTATCAAGACCAAAATCAAGCATTTCCCCCAAAATTTTGTTTTGCTCAAGAACCATAAATCTTCATTCCACTAATTTGCACTAATCCTTATGAATTCAAGCCTAAATCAAGTTACCCAAGCTATTTCTAACCATTTCCAAACTAATCCAAACCTTATTCAACTCATTAAACCAAGATTTCAAAATTTTGAAAAATTGGAGCAACAATGGAGAAATGAGGTGAATCCACTTACCTTATGTTGGAAGGCAAAATGAGATGATGTAACTTGAAAAGAATGATAAAAGATTTGAGAAAATGGTTTGAAAGTTCTTGGAAAAACAATAAAAAAATTTTGAAAATGCTTTGGATTTGTTAAGAGAAAATATGTTGGAGATGGAAAAGCCTTTAGAAGAAGAAGACAACCAAAATCCCTTTTTAAATTTAAAATAGTTTTTTTTATAAGGGAGTCTCGACCCGCCCCGCGACCTGAATGCAAACTGTCGGCGCCAAAGACTCTCGACCATTCCCATGAGTGGGCCGAGTTGAGAGTTAAATTCTGTTGTCCGTCCAAACATCTCGACCCGGTCCCGTGAGTGGATCCAGTCGAGAACTGAGTTGCCTCCATCCGCCTCAAGGCTCTTGAAAGGACCCGCGACCGGTTCGAGGTCGAGACCTGATTTTCCTTGTCCGCCCAAACCTCTCGACCCGACCCGCCACCGGTCCGGGTCGAGAGTTCTTTCTTAGCTCTCCTCTCCATTCTATTCTTCTTCTTTTCGTCGACATCCTTGCTTATTTCCTACACCAAGAATCAAAAACAAAAGTTTTCCAAACCCACAAAAGTCTCAACTTAATCATGAACCAAAGCAAAAAGTTCCTAGAATTTAAAAGTGATATGTACAAAGGATATGCTTGAGATTGCCTCTCAAGTGCGCTTGTTTAACTTCTCAAGCTCGACGTTATTCCCCGCTTTTTATGCAGTTAAAGGAACGGAAAGTGGATTCTTCTCCACTAACGCATCCTTGAGGTTTTCGGAAACCCCTTTAGCAACCAAACTTGTTGAGTCCATCTCATCGAAATCATCGTCCGGAACTTCATCAAACTTTAGACCTTCAATCCTAAACTCTTCATGATCTGTCATCCCACAGAACCAGACTTCTCTCTTCCTAAGCGGATAAGCAACCAAGTGATCGACCTTTTCTAGTACAACAACGTTATTCACAAAATCAATCCATGCTCCAACATTGTTTAAGAACGGTTTTCCTAAAATGAACTGAACCGCGCATTCCTTATCCATTTTCACAACTGCAAAGTCGGTCGGAACCGTGCAATTCCCTATCTTCAACGGGAAATCCACTAGCATTCCAGCTGGGCACTTAGTGGACGAGTCGCCAAAGGAGATTAGAGTATTGTACTCAACGATTTTTGCTCCTAGATTCTTCACTATATCCAATGATAAAAACATTAATGCTTGCTCCCGTATCGTATAAGGCATTGTCAAACGTCCAATTTCCTAATGTGCTAGGAATTACAAAGGACCCTTTATCTCCTTCCTTCTTTAAAACCTTGGGTTCCGGTGGCAATGGAATTGGCTCTCTTCCATTAGCTAAGAGGTTTTCAACTTTTTCTCGATTAGCGAAGACCGTCCTCATGAAGTGAATTTGAGCCAGAATAGTGTGGAGGTTTTCCTCATGCAGCATTGGGACTCCAATTGCAATTATGTTGCTCTTAAACCTCATTAACATACTTCTATGAGCTCTAGTCAACGATCGCCCCGGAAATGGAAGTGGTGGCGCATAGATGGTGTGCTGAACCGGTTTCCGTTTCTTGTCCATTCCTTTTATACCTGTTTCCTTGCGCAAAGTAGCTACGTCGTTCAAAACCCTCAACTCTTCACTAAAGTCCTTCTCGAACTTCAATTGAAGGTCTCATTCAATACTAGCTAGCTCATCTTCAACCCATTCAAATCCTTCACCTTTTACAACCGAACTCAAAGCAAAAGCTTCTTCTTCAACCTTCACCTCTTCGAACAGTACCTCCTCAAACTCCTTTTCTTTACCCACTATTGTTGTTACCTCCTCCTTTACAACCCTTCTTATCAAACCCTCAACTGTCTCAATCTTCTTGCTAGCCCTAAGCTTTCCATCTTCTTCCTCACAAGCTAAAACCCACTCATCATATTCCTTACCTTCTCCAAAGAGGACCCTTGCAATTTCGTCTAAGTCCCTTTTGTTGTCATCCTCCATGGAGCATATAGCATTACAATACTCCTTGGGATTTTGCTCGGCCTTTCCCAGAAGCTTGCCTTGTGGCCTTTGGCTAGAGGAAGTGATTTGAGACTCTTGATTATCCAAAGTCTTCAAGTGAGAGTAGATGTCACTAAACTTGTTCAATGACTCATT
>OVAX01003103.1:0-22633 GCA_900406405.1 Lepidium africanum
TTAATTGAATCTATGCCATGCCAAGTTCAAGAAGTTGAAGCATATGTTCGTTGATCTATAGCCCCTATTGAGGCATTCACCTCTAGAAATAAGTATTCAAGTCTGTACTCTTAGAGACCAGCTTAGGCATTAGGGATTTAAGGATTGGATGCTAAGCTTTAAGACGAGTATATAGTGAGAGTCATAATGGAACATTGGTTCACTTGTGGCAAACTACTTCAACCTGTTGAGGTGCTTGATTGGTGAGTTAGATAGTCCCTGCATCTGCAACCTCTCTTCCAGCTTAGTTCATTGCACTTGCTTGAGGCCAAGCAAGGACTAAGTTTGGGGGAGTTGATATTCATGCATTTTACCCATTTTAGCTTCATAGTTTGCATATGTTTGCATTCATTCTCATCGCATAGTATGCATTTTAGAGTCCCATTAGGATCATTTTGGCATGTACATAGCATTTGGAGCATCTCAGGTACAATGGAGCATTTTGGAGCAGGATAGCCTTGAAGACTGCAGGATAGCCTTGAAGACTGCAAGATAGGCATGAAACTGAAGAGCTTGAGCCAAAGACCTCAAAACTGAAGATTACACAAGCCTAACTCACTTAACTTGCCAGCAGAACTCAACCTGTACCAGCGAGTACATCATGTTAACTAAGCCAGAAACAATCTTTCTGGGGTACTCGCCTGTCAAACTCGCCAGTCACAGGCGAGTTTGAGCATTTTGGAGCATTTACTGAAGCTGGACTATGAAAACTTGACCCTTGTACTCGCCAGTCACCCCTGAAGCGATATGGACCTACTTCAGTTATTTGACCGACTTTTATCTTTTGTTGACTAGAATTAGGGCTTCCGTGTATTTGGGCCCTATAAATACCTTGTTAAGCGAAAAAACACTTTGTCTCTTTCGTTGTTCTTTGTTGTTTCGAATGAAAACCATTGTTCTTGCTTAAATCTCGTTTTAGATTGGTTTGATTTTGTTTCTGTCTTTATGAACTGTCTTTCATTATGTTTTATGTTTCTAAGTTAGAGGCTGCACGGCTATCCATGGATAGTGAGTAGTCTGTTTAGGGTTTTGTGAGGAGATGGAGTTAATCTAGGCTTGATTCTGGGTTTTTGATCTTTTTGCTTGAATACTGCCATAGGTTTCGCTAGATTGAATGTTCTTCATGCTTCTTTCAACTTGATCACTTGAAATTTGATTCATAGGCTATCTCACCCGGAAGGTGTTCGATGATATGCTTGGCTTAGGTTAGTACAGGATTGATGCATTCTGGCCCAAAGGATAGGATGTTCAGAGCATCAGTTGGTTGTTTAGGATAGGCTCGTTAGTGCCAGTTTAAGCGTCTGATCACCAAGGGATTGGGTTAGGTCCTGTTTGAACTGAGATTTCATGACTACGGGAGTGGCTTGTTTACATCGTTATCTTAATCTGATGCTTGCCTGTTTAGGTTGTTAGATAAAGTCAGAAACCCAGAATTCGGTCTAGTTCATTGACTTCACTCTCCTCACAAGCCCGTGTTTCTCATTTGCTTGCATTCGTTATTACTCTGTTTTTGCATTTCTGCTTAGTTTTTATTTTCAAGTTAGATAGGTACATGCCTATCCTGTTTTATTTACCTGCTTAGTTTTTATGTTTTTAACTCATTGTGACAGAATCACATATTTTGCTTGATTTGACTTGAATTAGATAGCTATCCATACCCTGAATGTTAGCAGCTTACTTTGGTTCGACAACCTTATATACTATAAGGATTTGATAACTTGACCGAAAAATCTTTGTTATCTGCATGCTCGACTTGGCCACATTTCCCCTTCTATTTTGTGCTCACTTTGTACCCAGTTTTCCTTACCAGTTTCGAATTCTATGAATAAAGATGTTACTTGCACTCATTGTCTGATGCATAAAAGTCACAAATTCTCCTTTTCTCAAAACATTCTTACCACAAAAAACCCCCTTCAAATAATCTATTCAGATGTTTGGACCTCACCCCTTACATCGATTGATTCCTACAAGTACTACATAATTTTCGTTGTCCACCATACCAGATACACTTGGCTCTACCCACTCTAAACAAAATCTCAAACCTATGCAACCTTCGTCACATTCAAGGAATTAGTTGAGAACACTTCAACACACGTATTAGCACACTATTCTAAGACAATGGTGGAGAATATATTTCTCTCAAATAGTATCTTGCATCAAATGGTATAGTCCATCTTACCTCACCGCCACACACACCTAAAAACAATGGTATTTCTGAGCGCAAACATCGTCATGTAGTCGAAACTGGCCTCACCCTCTTTAGTCATACTTAAGTACCCGCCGAGTACTGGACATACGATTTTGTTTCGGCCATGTACCTTATCAATCGCATGCCAAGTCCTGTCATTGACAACAGCTCCCCCTATACCAAGCTCTTCCAACAGCAACCCAATTACTTGAAGCAACGCATCTTTGGTTGTATGTGTTTCCTGTGGCTAAAACCATACACGAAGCATAAGCTCGAATCTTGCTCCACTGTCTGTCTCTTTCTCGGATATTCCCTCACACAAAGTGCCTATATCTGCCTTAATCCCAAAACAAGCCATGTGTACACATCTCGTTATGTTCGTTGAAGACAACTTCCCCTTCCGCACATTACAAGCCCAACCATCCATACAAGCTGAAACTCGTGATACCACTCCTTCCACTTACCCTCCAGTCACACAAATCCCTGTAGCCACCACTCATACACCACTCTCGGTCATGCAGGAGTCACCCCTGTGCTCTGCTCCTTCACTTGTCATGTCGTCATCGCCACCTCCGACACTGACATCCCCACCGCCAGAATCTGCTCCGTTACAGCATCAAAAAACTGACATTTTAGTTGATGTTAATGTTGCAGTTTCCCCTGATGCACAATCCACATCTCTACCTCCAGAAGTGGATAATAAAGCTCCCTAGAACATGTTTCTGAAGCTGCTGTGCCACCACTCAACACGCATCCTATACGTACAAGGGAAAAGAACAACATAACAAAACCTAAGACCAAACTTACTCTTGTCGCCACTACAAAGCAGAATTTACCCGATGGAGCCGAGAACTATAACACAAGCCCTTGCTGATAATAACTGGTGAGAAGCTGGAACTGCTGAATTCAATGCTATTGTCAAAAATGAGACTCTCGATTTGATACCTCCCTCACCAACTTAGAATGTCATTTCGATAAAGTGGCTCTTCACACTAAAGTTTAATCCAGATGGCACAGTTTCAAGACATAAAGCCAGACTTGTGGCTCATGGTTTTGATCAGGAGTATGGCATGGATTATGGTGAAACGTTTAGTCATGGGGTTAAATCAATAACGATCATATTGGTACTTGAGATTGTAATTTCTAAAGACTGGTGTATTCGTCAAGTTGATGTAAACAATGCCTTTTTACCAGGGTCTCTAATAGAAGATGTTTATGTCACACAGCCACCAGGTTTTGTAGACAAAGACCAACTTGACAATTTGTGTAAATTAAAGAAAGTATTTTATGGACTCAAGCAAGCTCCCAAGGCTTGGTATGAAGAGCTCCAGAATTTTCTGCTCAACATTGGATTTGAAAACTCCATCGTTGATGCCTTTGTTTTCATCTAAAATTGTAATGGTACTTCGGTGTATGCTCTTATATATGTTGACGACATCGTTGTCACAAAAACCAACACACTATAGGTGAATCGTCTCCTCTCACTCTTGGCTGATTGGTTCTCTATCAAAGATATAGGCGATTTGAGTTATTTCTTGGGAATATAAGTTTCTTGCACAGCAAATGGCATGCATCTAATGCAACGATGGTACATTATTGATCTCCTACAATGGATGAACATGCTTGAAGCCAAACGTGTCACGACACCAATGGCACCTCAGCCTCGGTTGTCTATGTCCTCTGGTACAAAGCTAGATGATCTAAAAGAGTATCGACAATTGATTGGTAGTCTCCAGCATCTAGCCTTTACCAGACATGATGTGAGTTATGATGTAAATCAACTAGCACAATTTATGCATATTCCCACTGACCTACATTGGCAAGCTGCAAACCGTATTCTTCGTTATCTCGAAGGGACGATTACTAATGGGATTTTCCTAAAAGTGAAAGCTCCTCTTTCTCTTCATGCATACTCTGATGTAGATTAGGCATGTGATGTTGCATTCTTTCCCTTGGCAGCACTCCTATTTCATGGGCATAAAAGAAACAAAAAGGAGTTGCTCAGTCTTCCACATAAGTGGAGTATCGAGCTATAGTCAGTAGTGCTTCTCAACTTCGTTGGGTATGCAATCTTCTCACTGAGGTTCAACTAACTTTTCGATCAACACCAGTGATTTACTGTGACAATGTAGGAGCTACATATCTTTGTGCAAATCCAGTATTTCACTCTCGTATGAAGCATATTGCTCTTGATTATCATTTTGTTATAGACAACATTCGTTCCGGTGCTTTGAGTGTTACTCACGTCTCTACAAAGATTAGCTAGAAGATACCCTTACAAAACCATTTCATAGACCAAGGTTTCTTGAGCTAATAAACAAGATTGGAGTGACCTCAGCCCCTCCATCTTGAGAGGGCGTATAATAGTAGATATTAGTAAAGGTTAATTGTGTAATTACTATAGACAAACCTAGATATCGATCATGTATATATTGTACTCTTGAGGATTAATTAATTATTCAGCTTCCAAAACCTTACAGTATACACTGTAACTACCAACAATCTCTGTTGTCGCGAGGGAGGGGAAAATGGAGGACAAGGACTGTGGATGGTGATTTTGATCAGAGCAGTTCTATGCTTTACCGGTCATTTCTTCGTGTGGGCTTCCGTTACAGGTTTAATTAATCGACCTCCAGTTCTGGTTATGTGTCTTTTTTTGTTCATAGCTGCACAGTCTTTGACAATTCTGAACACGGCTAATGTTGTGAGTTCCCTTGAGAATTTAGCGGATTACGGTGGCACTGTTGTCTGTATTATGAAGGTAAATAATCTAGTTTAATGAAGTTTAATCTTCTTAGAGTTGATAACTCGTTACTACTGATTCATTGGGACCATTAAATGATTCAGGTATATTAGTTGAACTGAAACCTCACAAAACAGGGGATCATAACCATTGTAATGATACCATTTGTAGGGTTTTATTGGTTTAAGCGGAGCAATGTTAATTCAGCTTTATGAAACAATACGCCCTGGAGACCCAAAGACTTTCATTCTTCTACTTGCAATAATACCTTCAATTCTCTATGTCTTGGTGATGCCTTTAGTCAGGATATATGAGACAACCACATGCAATAAGAAGAAGCATTTAGATGCTTTATCTACTTTTTCACTAGTCATTGCAGCTTACCATACTATAATTATTATTTTGAAGAGCACTTTTTGTTTACTGTCATGGGCCAATTCCCTCACACTTGCAATTCTTCTCATTCTGCTTGCCTCGCCTCTACTAGTTGCGATAAGAGCATACCAAGATAATGTAGAGAAACTATTCTCTGGAAGCTATAACCTCTAGTGAGATCTTGGTGCTTAAGCAATGCGTAAGTTAGACTTCAGGTTGTTATTCCTTGCAATGATATGTGGAATGTGATCAGGGATTTCGACGATAAACAATATAAGATAGATGGGTGAGTCTCTTCGATACTCTACTGTCGAGATAAACTCATTGTTGGCTTTATGGAATATATGGAACTTTCTTGGTTGTTTTGGAGCCGGTTATGCATCAGATGGCCACACTCATTACTAATGGCTGCAACTTTTTGGAGCCATGAGCATAGGCTATCTAATCATAGCCTTTGGTTTTCAAGGAAATATTTATCCAGGTTCTGTTATGGCTCACATTGGTTGTTAATGCCAACAATTACGTCAGAAGTATTAGGGGTTAAATACATGGGCACAATCTACAATATCATTTCAATTGCTAGTCCAATGGGTTCACATATCTTCACTATAAGATTGATTGGATATCTCTATGAACAGACCATTACCGGAAAAGGTAACACGTGCTATGGTTCTCATTGTTTTCGATTGTCCTTTTTGATTATTGCATTTGTGGCTTTCGTCGGATTTCTTGTCTCCTGTGTGTTGGGTTTTCAGACAAAGACGCTATATCGACATATCTTGGAGAAGAGATTGCATCATTGATCCGAGTTTTTGTTTGTATTCAGGTATACAACGTTGTACAACACCTTTCAATTTCTTACTATAATTAAACCAATGATATTATTATTGTAACTAGATGATGTCTTGCTGTACACCATATGTTTGTGAAAACTATACATATAATTGTACTACTTCCATTTCAAAATATAAGATGTTTTGGAGTTTTTACGTAGAAACATACTAACAATATAGGTAAAGCAATCATTTCATTAGAATTCATGCACCAAAAGTAAATACACTAATACTCGTTAAAGTCTTATTCAACGTTTTTAGTATTTGTTTTCATTCAAATCGGTGGAACATGCCAAGGTGACCCACTAGTAGTAGTCACTTTTGAAATTTTTACGCACAAGAAATCGATTCCTACTAATATAAATAGAAAGAAAAAAAAGAGATATTAAAATATAAGCAGTGAAACATAATTAATTATTAGTCTCCTATTTATCTACACAAAAATTTACATAAATTTCAGTTTGGAGCTCAGTTCGTTTAGTTGGTTTCAAACATTTTTTTTTATTGAAAATGGAGCGAAACTAATTTGGTACGTTTATATAGACATTTTAGACCAAATGGTTTTTAATCTAAGTTTTTCATAGATTATGATTTTGATTAGAATTTTCCAGTTATGAATTGTGGAAATAATTTTTTGTTTGATTGAAACGAAAATCCACTTGAAAGAAAGGAGTTTTAACAATGTTGATGAAAATTTACCAATTGACTCCAATGATTGATCTAAGTAAATTTTTGTTCTATTCACATCCACCAGTATTTTTATAGAACATTTATACATTTAGAAAATTTGTGAAATTGTCAAAATACACTAAAAATGTGAAAATAATTAAAGATTTATTGTTTTTTTTTGGCTTAAAAAAAAGAACCTAGTATAATATTTAGCTCCAAAATACTAAGTTTGGATTGAGTTAAGTTCGGCCATAGGCAAGCCAAACACTTAATCAGATTGTGTTTCACTTTCTTTATACTTAGTCAAGATCTATGTTCGGTCAATTTGATAAGTCCAAATCAATGCATAAACTTAATCACAAAGGGTCTAGTAGAATATATGTTTCTTAATAAGCTATTGCATGGAACAAGCCCCAAATCGTAGTCTTATTCCATCATTGCTCTGACCTGCCTTGATCTCGCGCCTACTAAGCCACTTTCACGGTCTTCATCTAACTCATCAACTGTAATCGTGTAGATTTCATAAGCAAACATATGCTTCGTGAGCCAGTTATTTCGTCTCACTAGGTCAACCAGATATCACGATCAAACAGAGAATTCAATAAGTCACATTTCATGCACAGAGTTCATCCTCATATGCCACTTAGATCCAACAGGCATAACTTGACCATGAATCAGCCTAAATCGACAGTTAAGTATGAATTATAGTAATCAATCGGTCAGACTATACATATAAAGAAATCAATCCTAACTCTTCTTGACTTAATCGAATCTATGCCCAACAACAAACCCAGAAAGACCCACAATCTCAAACTCACCTTTACCTTAGTGATTTCTCATACCTCTTGTTGCAGATAAATGATTCTGATTACGTCAAACTTGCCAAATATTAATCATGATTGATCCTTACTCGGAAACACACAGTAATCCGATCCCGATTTGCTTCTTTGCCCAAGAAAACCCTTTCTTTCTTTTCTTAGAGAATTTTTGTTCTAATAGATTGATGACATCAGATTTAGGCTGCTTATTATAAGGGTTTGTGCGTGAAATCCTAACTGTACTCCATTTGGATTGAACTGGATTCGATCATCACCTAAATTAAACTAGATTCAATCATCACTCATATTGAACCGGATCCATGACTGCAATATAGTATGTACGGTCTTAACTTAATATTCTCAAATTCAACTTATTTTCCGACTAAGTCATTCAGACGTTCGAATTTCCTTAGCTATTTCTTGACTTGGGTCGAGTGTTCTTAGGCTTTACTCCATCTATTCACAACCTGTTCGGCAAGGATCCCACTATAATCATTAATGCTTGATTAATTTTTTCTACTGCTCGGTCAAGGTCAACAATCTTTCATTGAAACCCTTTTATTTTTTCAAACACTTTGACCTAACACACCAACTTCCTTCGAACTCGTTCGGAATCACCCGAAGGTCCACGGAAAGCGGGTGTTACAATTCTCTCTCACTTCAATAGATTTGTCCTTAGATCTAAGGCTTAGACGGTCTAGCCTCTTGCTTTTTAAAAAACTTACAAAAATTTTCATTCATTCTGACTTGTGGATCCCAAGTAGTTTTGACTTCCCGATCACAAGTCTCATTCATTCTGCACCATTTTGGTCCTTTTCCTTCGGTCTGCCTTGACTTACCTGTCTAAGATCCAAACTGGTATTCCTTCCACAGTCATATTTTCCCTAAGATCCTTCGGGGGTTCGATCACCATTCGTTCCCCATGGCTAAGACACTTCTTTAATATATAAACATGGAAGCCGTTGTGAAACATTGTAGGCAACTTTCCCAATTATTTTTATAATTTTATGTCCCCATGTACCTTGGACTTAACTTAGCTAATCATGCAGATCGATATTTTCCCTTGTAAGTGAATGTTTTAAGATACACTAAGTCACCCACTCCAAACTCAAACTCTTTCCTTGGCTTGTCCGCATAACCTTTCTGTTTGGCATGAGCCTCTTTCATCTAAAGCTTAGCCATCCATATCTTTTATGTTATATCCTCAACAAATTCTCATCCATAGATACTTTGCTCCCCCATGTGAGTCCAACATAACAGGTTCGTACAAGGCCATCAATACAATGCCTCATAAGGGGATATTCTAATAGTTGTGTGATAACTATTTTTATACGCGAATTAAGATAAAGGTTAGTGCTCCTCCCACTTACAGCCCCAATCTAATACACTCGCTCGCAACAAATTCTCAAGTGTTTGGATGGTTCTTTATGAGTAATCATCTGTTTATGGATGATAGGTCGTACTAGTGTGGACTATAGTCCCAAATTTCTTCTAAAGCGCTTTCCAAAATGTTGAACAAACTTTGCATCTCAGTCTCATACAATACTTGTCGGTGTCCCATGCAACCAGACTATCTCTTTCACGTAGATCTCTGCTAACTTTCCAGCCATGTCCGTTCTATTGACCGCAATGAAGTATGCGGACTTGGTCAGTCAATCAACAAATATTTAGATCACATCTTTCTTGTCACACATGGGAAAACCTTTGACAAAATTCATCGTTATCATGTCCCATTTCTATTTTAGGAGAGGTTGGCAAGTAGGGCACTTGGAAACCCATTTAACGATATCCCGTTTCATTCCAACCTAATGATAGTACCTTTTTTAGATCATCGTAGATCTTAGTTGCCCCTGGATAAATAGCAAACTTAGGCTGATGTGCTTCCTTATGGATTTTTCCCGTAATCCTTATTAATTCGAAACACAATCAACTATTAACCTGAATAGTCTCATTATTCAAAGTCGGGTACTCAGTTTCTTCATTTTTTGAAACCTTGTTTACATTCTCATCCTTCTCTTAAGCGATTCAGACTCTACTTAAGAAGTTAGCCTTATCTTCTACATCCAACTGATAACAAGATTTTTACCCTCTACTATCAAATCCTTATAGCATATAAGGTTATCGAACCAAAGAATGTGTTGCTAACACTTAAGGTATGTTAAACTACTCCAATACAAGCATAATCAAGCAGTGAATGTGAAACGAAATCAAAATCTAAAACAAAGCATAAACAGAACAATGAAATAAAAAGGCAGTAAATAAGAGCAGTAACAGCAAAGAAAAAAGCAATAAACGATGATGAAGATGGGTTTATGAGGAGCTAGGATAATCGATTTAAGCTTAGGTAAGGACTGTACACTTGCTTAACAACTTATTAAGCTGATTTTTAGGCAATAAATTCAAACAATCAACACCATTCTCACGAATGTTGAACACAACCCAAGTGCAAACTGACCCAACTCTCATTTGCAATCCACACATAGTTGGGCCTTAAAAACAACCTAAATATGCCAATAGACACTTTAAACAACCAGTCCCTTGGGTTAGAGATGAAAATTCCAAGCCTAGGTTTAACAAGCATTTTAACAAACACCTTGTGTGTTAGGAAAACAAAGATTAATTTTCAAGTGATCAAGTTGAAATAAGCATTAAGAGAGATCTAAAAATGAAAGAGTTAAAAAAGTGATAGAATCCCTAGATCCACAAAAATCTAGCAGCCTATCTCCTCATTAACCCTAATGGATCTATTCACTAATCATAATTTTAAATGAAGAACATAATTAGAAAGATGATGGAAAGATGAACAATAAAGATAAAAAGAAGCATAAGAGAGAAATCAAGCATTCAACACATGAAAAATAAGAGAAAAACTATTTGTAACTAAGCTAAATATAGAAAATAGAACATGGTTCTAAGTTTTGGGGTTAAAAGGGTATTTATAGCCCATTACATGAAACCTTAATAAAAGTCAATGCGGAGAAATATTCAACAAAATGAAAATATGGAAAGGCAACTCGACCCTTTATTGGTCGAGTTGTTGGGTCGAGTCTTGTGTATCCTTTAGCTCCAATGCAACTTGCTCTACTATCGGTTGAGTCCTGGGGGTAGAGTTGCAATTTTGGTGCCTGAATTCCGCCAACTTGTAGTGCTCTGGTCGAGTCTCCAACTAGAGTTGTAATAAGCTTGGTCCTTAAGCCTCCAACTCGATGGGTTTGGTCAAGTTTATCATTTGAGTTCACCATATTCTCGTCCTAAGCTGCTCCAAATCGCTCCAAAGTACCTCAAAATAGCTAGATATGCATTATGTATGCAATACAATGTAAAGTATGCAATATGAACCTAAAAGGAACCTAAAGTGATGAAGTCATGCTTTTGTATTATGTTGGAGCTTTAGCAATATGCTAAAGTTGAATCCATTTCATAGAGTGATCCCTTATGCATTGATTGAACAGATACTAGATGAGATCATTATAAACTCTTAGGCCTTAGTTTTAACCAAACATGCTCTAGGATGATGCATAGTTTGATCCATGGTACTCTGCTTAATGAATGTTAAAAGGAATGGTCGAGGTGAATGCATATGTAGGTTAAGATTGGGCTTAGATAGAAATTTGATTAGTATGGCTAAAGTTTTTATGTAAGGTTGCTTAACTGCATGTGAACTAGCTTGTTTCAGTTTTGAACCGGCTCTCTACTCTCTGAATTCACTTAGACGCCTATGGATATTATCAACCAACCCAAGCAGATTTTGATTTCCCTGAGCCCTGGTATGCATGAACTCAGAAAACGAACCCAGAAACGTCTAACTCGCAGTGCAGGGGAGTAGAACAGGCGAGTGCTAGACTGTTAATGATCCACTCACTGTGTAGGCAAGTAGAGTGAGCGAGCTGACCTGTAAACATTTCAAAAACAGAACGTGAATGATGTTAAAACCCTGAAAATGTCAAAGTAAATAAAACTTGATCCTAATGATCTAATAAAAACAAACTGAAACTAACAAATCCCAATTTGGCAACGGCACCAATTTGATAACAGGTTTTTGCCACCCACTGTGTTATCAAATCCTCATAGTATTTGAGGTATCGAACCAATTGTGAAGAAATTTAATAATTAGTAATGCAACTAGTCACTAGTTCAAGCCAATTATCCGATATGTGATTTGAAACTCAATAGAACAGCAATCATAAAAACAGAGCATAATACTAAGAATAGAGCAATACAAAACAGAAAAATAGCAAAGAAATATAGCAAGATGAAAAATGCAAATAAAGATGAAAGAAGGTTTCGTAAGGAGATAAGGATCATTATTTTTAGTGGAATCATGGTTCTCTACTCTTATCCACCAACCTAACAGGTGATGTGTCTAATATTTAGCCTAGTTTTCATCTCATATTTGCATCATTTTTTAGTCTTTTAGTTGCAAATCATGTCATTTTAGATTCATTTTGTGTCTAGTTGTGCATTATAGTCATTAGGACATGCATATGCATATTTTTGGTGTTTTTCGGTATTTTAGGTGAATGGGACCATGAACTAAGGAGATTGGAGCTTAAGTAAGGAATTGGGATGCTTGGAGGCTTGGACAATGCATAGGAAGGAAGAAGAATTGAAGTTTGGACAAGACATCACCGCGGCCGCGACCCATCCCGTGACCTGCATGGGTCGCGGGTACGCACGTACGTACGTACGTCCGTGTTACCATCCGAACGCAAAACCCATCGACCGCAAGACCTTCCGTCCAGCGACCCATCCTACCGGCGAGAATCATCCGCAAGACACAACGCGACCCAGGCCACGACCCGTTCGGCCGCGGCTACCAACTCTCGCGACCTAGACCGCGACCCGTCCGGGCCGCGGCCGCATGAACCAAGACACTTTTAACTTTCGGTTTTAGCCAATTTTAGCCGGTTTGTCCCGATTTAATGGTTTATTTTAAGTAATCTGAAACCCTTATCCTAATCCATTGGAAAATCAAAAATACGCATGTCGGATGAAATTATTGTTGCTATCTATTCCAATAACGAATCAATTGAATAACTAAATAAAATAGATAGACCTTTCTCTTTATGTGTATAAATACATGGTGTAGGGATCAAATACATTATGGTTTTCAATTCCTTAATGTTTTTAGATCTAGTATATAGTTTTCTCTCTTTTTCTTAAGAACTCTTTGAAGATTGTAGAACAAACTTGGAGATTCCTTTTGGATGATCCATTTCTTTCTCATTTCTCAATCTGATCTTGAGTCTTTGCTTGTTTATTTTCCTATTTTCATTATGATTAATCACCTTTGCTTGTTTGATTTCTTTATGATGATGTGTGAGTAGTTCTCTAGAATGATTTAGGTTTTGGCTAGATCTAGGGCTTGGTATTGTTTAGTTGATGCTTAGGATCATTAGAGCCTCCTATCTAGGTGTTCTTANCTGATGCTTAGGATCATTAGAGCCTCCTATCTAGGTGTTCTTGGTGCTAGATTCATCTTGATTACATGGATTTAGATGCTAGGAAAATCATCATCCGAGAGGTGTTCGATGAAATTCCCGAATGACCTATTTTAGGGATCTTTCTCCATAGCCATTGAGAGATGATGTTATGGGATTTATTGGTCATAGTGGACTTGATTTTAAGGCATTTGGGAGACTTGATCCAATAAATGAGAGTTTAGTTGGGTCATTTCTCTTGAATAGTGATTAGTGCCATGGGAGTGGGTTAGTCTTGCTATCATTATTGTGTTCCATGCCCTAGGCGGTGCATTCATTGTCTCCTTGTTGCATCATTTCATCATTTGCCTTGCCTCTAGATCTATTGTCATAGCCTAGATCATTCGTCTTTATCATATAATTAATTCCTTTGCTTATTTTCGTTTGTTTTGGCCTTTTTAATCTTATTGCTTTGCTTGTTGGTTTGGCTAAGATTAGATTGCATTTGCTTGCATTTGTTTTGCTCATTTCTTGATTTAGTTCTTGTTTGCTTGCTCATCTCTCATCATCATCACTCTAGATTAGCCAAGAATCTTGCATCCCTATTGTGCAACCTCTTACTCCTTTAGGTTCGATCCTCAAGTGCTTAACAATGGCATGATTGTGTGAGCATTTGTTGTTATAAATTTAATTGATTGTGCCTTAGTAAATCCACAAAATGCACACCCATCAATTTTGCGCCGTTGCTAGGGAGTTTGTAGCGTTGCCAATAGGTTTTAGGTTCTAGTTGAGACTAGAGTTTAGTTAGTTTTAACTTTTGCATTTCGTTTTGCCGTTTGTCTCTTCTTTGTGTGTCTTTCTTGTAGGTGTATGCTAACCCAGAGTTCACAAGCACAACTACCTATTCAAGAGAACTTAGACATACTCGCCTTAGAGAGAATCAATAGAAGGTTGGCTAACGAAAGACGTTTGAAGGAAAGAGAGGATCATCTCATTCGTTTGGGAATGGAGAATTTGAGGGATCCTACAGTTGAACAAAACTCTCCACGTGTGAATGTCAATGGAGTGGGAGCACAAAACCGACCTCCCGGTTTTGAGACACCTCCGGTAATTGCTAGGCCAATAGGGGCATTTGATGAGCCAAATCTTAGAGAGTTGAGCTATGGCATTCCTACTCCAAGAAGTATGGCCAACAACTTCGAGATCAAGTCTAGTTTGATCATTATAGTCCAAAACCAACAATACAACGGTCTACCCCTTGAAAATCCTCTAGATCACTTGGACTACTTTGAAAGGCTTTGTAGAACGATGAATATGACTGGTGTTCATGAAAATGCCATCAAAATGATTCTCTTCCCATTCTCATTAAGGAACAAGGCGGCTCAATGGGAGAGGAACATACCTTCCGAGATGGTTTCTACTTGGGACATGGTGAAAAAAGAGTTCATCACCGAATTCTACCCCAAGCAAAACACGGCTAAGCTAAGAAACCACATCTCGAGTTTCAAGCAAAGGGGTAATAAAAGTTTGTATGAAGCATGGGAGAGACTCAAAGAGTATATAAGGTGTTGTCCACACCATGGCATCCCTAAGGAGAATTTGCTAGGAATATTCTACCGTGGTGCACTAGAACACTATCGAAGAGCATTAGATACAACTAGTTACAGTAATTTTGCTAGTTTGATGGTTATTCAAGGGGAAAGGTTGATAGAGAACATGGCTCAAAGCGAAGCATGCTATGGAGTAGACGATGACACAAGCACAAAGGAGAGTGGTTTAGATGGTGAACGATTCAAGGAACTTGATGCAAAGATAGATAAGTTGAGTCAAGCGTTCCATTTGAATTAAAGAGGAGTGAATTTAGTTGAAGACAAGGGAATTGGTCATCCAGGTTGTAAAGGACTGAGTAGTGTTGATTTTACCCAAGAAGAGTGTAGATGCTTAGGAAGTCAAGGAGGTTATCAAAGTCCACACTATCCGAATAGAGCGCCAACTAACGCTTCTTGGCAATTTAGAGGAGGACCGGTTATGAACTCGATGGACGTATACTCTTCCGAGTTTAAGTTTGATCCACCTTTTCAATTCCAAGGAAGTACCTTGCCTTACCAAGCAAGCTCTAGACCACCTCAAGTAAGTGAATTGGGTGAGATTAGGAATATAATGAAACAGATAATTGAGGGTCAAGCAAGAAGCCAAATGGAGATGACTTCGAGAGTTTATAAGATTGAGCACAAGGTCGAAGTTAGTTATGCGGAGTCTCAAGCTAAATTTGAAGATATCTATACTCACCTAAAAGATATTGACCAACGGTTTCACAAGTGACCTTAACTAATACAAGGTCAGTTCCTATGTCCCCAAGGAAATCGGATGATTCACCCAAAGCCTATTGTAAGTCTATAACACTTAGAAGCGGTAAAGAGTTACCACCTAGGATGGTTGCAAATGAGAAGGATAATGAACTAGTTGAGAAACAAGATGAAGTTGTTGACTTCGAGGAGGTTCCGGTTGGTGAAAGTGAGATAGTTGAGGAACCTAGATGACATAATGAAACAAAGGAAGAGGAGAAGGACGATTTTCTCGAGAAGGCAAGAAAGTATGTACCACCTCCATACGAACCGAAGTTACCATTTCCAGGTCGCTTCAAGAAACAAATCTTGGCTAAGCAAAGAGAAACATTTATGGAACTTATGGATGGAATTACGGTCATGATGCCACTCATGGATGTGATAAGGTCCAACCCGACTTACTCAAGGTTTCTAAAAGATTCGGTTCGGATTCCGGTTGGAGTAATAGAGGAATTGCCTTTAATAGTTGGAGAATTTGATGTACCTACTGACTTTGTGGTGCTAGAAATGGATGAGGAACTAGTAGACCCACTCATTTTAGGAAGACTTTTCCTTGCAACTGCTGGGGCATTAATTGATTGTTAGAGGGGACTAATTGGTTTGCGACTAGGAAACTCAATCATTAATTTTGACATAAAGAGAATAATGGACAAGCCGGATGTAGGGAATCAATGCTTCATTATCAAGATTTTGGATATATTGGAAGGTGAAATGAATGAAGAATTGAGTATTGAAGATCCATTGCAAATTAGTTTGACTATGAAGAAGAGTGAATTCGATTTTTTGAATCTTGATAGTATGAGATATGAAGGAATGTTAGACTCTTGCGAAGTGCTATCTAGTGAACCCCAACCATTGGAGTTGAGGCCTATTTCGAATAGTGTGTCAAAGGAGAAGGGTAAAGGGATCATCGAGGAAGATCCGTGGAGTGAACTCTTGGCACCAAAAATGGAGCTCAAACTGTTACCAAAAGAGCTAAGGTACACTTTTCTTGGTATAAACTCTACTTATCCAGTCATTTTAAATGATGAACTTGATGATAGTGAGGTAGCCTTGTTGTTGGGGGAATTGAGAAAGTTTAGGAAAGCCAGGTATTCGTTAGATGACATAAAGGGAATATCCCAAGAGCTTTGCGTGCATAGGATCCTTTTAGAAGATGAATCAAGGACTTCCATTGAACCACAATGAAGACTGAATCAAAACTTGAAAGACGTGGTGAGGAAAGAGATTCTTAAACTTCTAGATGCTGGAATCATTTATCCAATTTCCGATAGCAAATAGGTATCCCCCATTCATGTTGTACCTAAAAAAGGTGGTGTGACCGTGATTAGGAACGATATAGATGAGTTGATTCCAATTAGGATAGCAACCAGATATACGATGTGCACGGATTATAGGAGGTTGAATTTTAACACTAGAAAGGATCATTTTCCATTGTCATTCATAGATCAAATGGTTGAAAGTTTAGCTAATCATTCATACTATTGCTTTTTGGATGGATTTTCGGGTTTCTTCCAAATACTGATTCATCCCAATGATGAAGAGAAACAACAATTACATGTCTTTACGGTACATTTGCTTATCGAAGGATGCCATTTGGATTATGTAATGCACCTGCCACATTTCAACGTTGCATGTTGTCTATATTCTCGGTCTAATTGAGGAAGTGATGGTGGTTTTTACGGATGATTTTTTCGGTGTATGGCTCTTGTTTTCGTGCTTGTTTGTCTAATCTATGCAGGGTCTTACAACGTTGTGAAGATACAAACTTGGTTTTGAAATTGGGAGAAGTGTCACTTCATAGTTCGAGAAGGTATTGTGCTCGGTCATTGAGTATCTAAAAAGGGGATTGAGGTTGATAAAGTAAAGATTGAGATAATCGAGAGCCTGTCGCCACCATCTACTGTTAAGAGCATTCGAAGTTTTTTGGGGCACGCTGGGTTTTACCAAAGGTTCATCAAAGATTTTTTGAAGATTACCCGACCTTTAACTAAGCTTCTTTGAAAGGACGTTGAGTTTAATTTCGATGAGGAGTGTTACAAGGCATTCATGAAACTCAAGGAAGCTTTGGTAAGCGCTCCGATTGTGCAAGCTCCAGATTGGAATCTACCCTTCGAGATAATGTGCGATGCTAGTGACTATGCAGTTGGAGCTGTTTTGGGTCAAAGGAAGAACAAGAAGCTTTATGTAATCTACTATGCAAGTAAAATCCTCGATGAAGCTCAAATGAGGTATGCAACTACGGAGAAAAAATTCCTTGCTGTGGTATTTGCATTCAAGAAGTTTAGGTCCTATTTGGTGGGATCAAAAGTAATTGTCTACATGGATCATTCAGCGTTGAAATATTTGATGAAAAAGAAGGATGCAAAACCAAGGCTATTGAGATGGGTCTTATTACTTCAAGAGTTTGATGTCGAGATCATTGACAAAAAGGGAATTGAAAATGGAGTTGCGGACCACCTCTCAAGGCTTAGAGTAGATGATGACTTGCCCATCGATGATATGTTGAGAGAAGAACACATATTGTTTATCCGAGAAATTAAGAAAATGACGAATTTCGTTGATGAAGTTGGTACAGTAGAAAAGTTGAGTGAAACTGGACCTTGGTATACAGACATTGTGAACTATATTTCTTTTGGAGTAGAACCACCTAACCTTGACAAGTATGATAGGAAGAAATTCTTCAAGGATGTTAGTAGGTATTATTGGGATGAACCGTATCTTTATAAGCAAGGGAAAGACTGATTTTATAGAAGATGTGTAGCGGACGAAAAAGTGCAAGGGATTTTGTTCCATTGCTATGGATCAGGCTATGGTGGTCATCTAGCCACATTCAAGACGGTACCAAGAGTCCTCCAAGCAGGTTTTTGGTGGCCTTCTATGTTTAAAGATGCTCAAAACTTCATCTCAAAATGTGATGAATGTCAACGCCAAGGGAACATTGGGAGAAGACAATAAATGCCTCAAAATTTCATTCTAGAAGTGGAGATTTTTGACATTTGGGGAATTGATTTCATGGGACCTTTCCCTTCTTTATATGGTAATGCCTATATTTTGGTTGCGGTTGATTATGTATCTAGCTGGGTGGAAGCCATGGCGAGTCCGACGAATGATGCACGAGTTGTGATTAAGTTATTTAAAACGATAATTTTTCCAAGATTTGGAGTTCCAAAAGTTGCCATAAGTGATGGAGGAAGCCATTTCATCAATAAGGTGTTTGAGAGTCTTTTGAAGAAGTATGGTGTAAGGCATAAGGTTGCAACCCTTTATCATCCTCAAACCTCGGGCCAAGTTGAAATTTCCAATCGGCAAATCAAAGAAATTCTCACAAAGACGACTTTAAAAGCTCCAAAGGAATGCTCAAGGAAGTTGGACGATGCATTATGGGCATATAGGGCCGCGTACAAAACACCATTAGGAACCACACCATTTAACATGCTATATGGAAAATCTTGTCATCTTCCGGTTGAGTTGGAATACAAGGCTAATTGGGCTATTAAGCTGTTGAATTTTGATCTCAAGCCAGCTGTTGAGAGACGATTGATACAGTTAAAAGAACTTGATGAGACGATTGATACAGTTAGAAGAACTTGATGAGACGAACCGTGATGCTTATGAGAGCTCAAAAATTTATAAGGAGAAGACCAAGGCTTTCCACGACAAAAAAATTGTGAAGAAGGAGTTCAAGACACAAGACAAGGTCTTATTGTTTAACTCTAGGTTGAAGATTTTTCCGGGAAAGCTTAAGTCTCGTTGGTCGGGTCCGTTTGAAGTTAAGCAAGTATTGCCATATGGTTCGGTTGTGCTTTTGAATGCCTCGGAAGAAGAGTTTATGGTTAATGGCCACCGAGTGAAAGCTTATCTTGCCGATTTTCAGGACGTGACAGTGGAGAAGATTCTGCTATCCAATCCACACAGCGCATAAGAAGCGGGGAACAACGTCGAGCTTGAGACATTAAACAAGCGCACTTGGGAGGCAATCCCAAGCGTATCCTTTGTACATATCATTTTTAAATCTTGGAAACCTTTTTTTTTTGGTTCATGTAATGTCAATATTATTGCGGTTTTGGAATAGTTCTATTTTTGATTTTTTGTGTAGGTTGCAAATAAGGGATATGGAGGAATAAGGAAGAAGCATGGAATACAGAAAAGAACTAAGGAAGAGCTCTCGACCCGAATCGGTCGCGGGACCGGTTGAGAGTCCTGAACGGATAAAAACATTCCAGGTCTCGACCCCGACCCACTTGCGGGTCTGGTCGAGAGCCTTGAGACAGTTGTAGAAAATTCAGGTCTCAACCCAAGCCACTCGCGGGTCGGGTCGAGAACCTCGAACTGATATGAAGAATCCAAATCCTAACCACGACAAGTCGCAGCCCGAGTCGAGAGCGAACCAAGCAAAGCAACGAAAACCTACTCGCGACCCGACCCGGTCGCGGGGCGGGTCGAGAGGATTTTAAATCTCAAATTTTTTTGTATAGATTGTTTGCCTTCTCTCTCATTCACCCTTACTCAAAACTTTTCAAAAATCACATTTTCTCTCTCTAGTGGATTCAAGAACCCTTCTTTTCAAGCACTGGTTTTCAAAGATCTAAAGTAGTTTTCTAAATCCTTTTTCAAAATCTTTCAAACTTTCTTCATTTAAATCATAAGCTCCAAGCAAGGTAAGTAAATCCAAACCCAAATCTCCATTTTTGCTCAATTTTACAAACTTTGGATTGTTTGAATAGATGAGTTGATTTGAGGTTGGATTAGTTTGGAAATGGTTAGAAATAGCTTGGGTAACTTAAATTGAGTTTGGATTCAAAAAGGTTAGAGCTAATTAGAGAAATTTTAGCTTAGGGTTCTTGAGATCCACTATTGTTCTTGAGGAAAAGAAAAATTTTGGGGGAAATTGTTGATTTTGGTTTCATAAGTTTCCTTTTGGCTTGATTAGCAAGAAAACATTGTACTACGTAGGCACATTTTGCTTTATTCTTGCTTAATCTTGAAATTTAATGATGGATTAAATTTACTTGCCAAATTCATTTTATATCTTGATCTTGAGCTTAAATGTATTGAATGGTTGGTTACTAAATTGTCATTATCCACAAATGAGTGCTTTTGATTAACTTTGGCATAGATTAAGCGCATTCTAGTGGCGATTTTCCTTTCACTAACTTATGCCTTAGTATTTTTGCAGAAAATGGCATCAAGAGACAACAATAATGTCAACAAGGCTTTATTTGAGTTTAAGGCTCAAAAGAAGACGGTTAAGGAAAATCTTCAAATCAAACCGATCATTATATCTCAAGCCAACATTGAATACCAAGTGCGAATTGGAGAACCAATCGATCCGGATTATTGGAAGTCGTCGACGATTGAGGAGATATATGATTGTTTCACGGACAATGAGGAAGAGGAACTTTGTCGAGATTACTACAATGAAGAGCATTGCTATGATGATCGTCCTAATCAATACTACTCTAACGTGGTCGGAGAAAGAGCAAAGGTTGTCCATGTCAAAGAGACAAAAGACAAGCCTCCTAAGTAAAAGGTACCATTCACCGAACTTTGTAAATAGTTTTTCATTTTGCATTTTTAAATTTTTGTATTTGAGGTCACCCTGTCTTGAGCTTGTTATCTCACCGAGACAGTGAGAAATAAGTCCGGGGGAGGGAGCCTAGTGGCTAATGACATTTTTAGTTTTGTTGTTTTCCAATTTTTTTGAGTCATTTTTTTCGATTTTTGCATAAAAACAAATTTTTTCAAAAACACAAAAACAAGCATGCATATAGTGACATTTGCATATCATTGGTTTTAGGATTGAGTCTTAGTTTCTATTTTAGGATTACATGGGAATGATTAGGCATCCTAGGCTTGATGATCCGTTTGCTAAGTTCAATGTCCTAGTTAATAATTGTTTGATGCATAAATTACTTGTTGAAAGGTAAGATCGAACCATACTTGGAATGCTTAGTCTCAGGTTCATCTTAGTTGAAGCATGCTTTGATTTGATACCACCCTTATTTATTGGAACCTACTATTAACTTGTAATTATCATGCTATGCATTGTAGATGAATTCATGGATTTACATATACATACTTGGGCCTCTTTTATCATTTTACCACTCTTGTGATCCAAATAGCTAGTTCATTATATGAATTAGTTTCCATACCCATAGTTTAACCTTCTTTTCAAGCCATCATCTTTTCTGAGCGTTGTTAGGCCTTATTTCCGGAATGAGCTTGGTAGAAAGTTTTAGGTTTAAGCCGACAAGGATGGTTTCTCATGTAGTTTTGGATTCACGCTTTTTGAACCGGATATGACTAGGTGGGAAATCTATTTTGGGGTGAGAATGTATGTGTGATGAGCTTAAAGATGTTGATTTGGGAAAAGGTTGAAGTAAAAGTGATCATTATGTGTGTTTATGAAGGATTAGGAGAAAAAGGAGATTGAAAATTTGAAGCAAAAAAGGGTATAGTAAAGCGTTTTGGGAAGCAAGGAAAAGGCTAAGTGGTTCAATGGGAATGAAAAAGTAAAGATTAGAATCAAAAGGATTTAAAAAGAGTTGAACCATAAGTATAAGTGTGCCAAACCCGCTAGATGTCCCTAAGTATAAACCCCTCTCTTTGAAATGTAATAAAGCAAAGAAGTTATAAGTTGATCCAATTTTGAGTTGAAAATAGTGAGATTTGCCTTTGAGAGATGGGTAGAAAATTAGGATCAATGGGGATTATTTTAGCTTTAGGTGAAGTTCATTTATGGGTATTTGGGTAGATGAGACTCTATCTTTGTATGCATAGATTGGCTTGAACCTTTAGCATTCTTCTAAAGCTCATTTCATTCATTGAGAGATCCTTGCATTTGAGCACATTGAGCCATATGGATGAAGAGATAATTTTTATCTCTTAACCTCACCCTTAGCCAAATGAGTTCATTGAATTTGCATAGTTGATTCATGGTTTGAAATTTAATGAATGTTAAAAGAGTTGGTGGATTTGAATGCATTGTGTAGGCTAAGATTGGATTTGAGTTAAGTTGTGATGAGTACAACTAAGATTTTTAAGTAGACTTGCTCGCTTTNGTACAACTAAGATTTTTAAGTAGACTTGCTCGCTTTGCATCCTAGAATAACTAACTTAGTGATATTCATGCATTTTACCTGATGTGATCATGGAAAGCACAATGGCTGCAGCACCGGAAGTGGAAGGAAGGATTACACG
>OVAX01003104.1:0-22626 GCA_900406405.1 Lepidium africanum
AGAATTTTTATATTTTTATATTATTAAGAAACCTTCAAGAACCTTGTGATAATGATGGTCTTAGGGATAGTTTCAAAAACACCCTTTCATCCTTGTTATTTTCAAAAATGCTCATCTTTTTGGATATTTTCAGAAGTGTCCCTCAATTATGGGGAAAAGAAACATTTTCATTTTAACAAAATAAAAATTTGGTGTTAAAAAATAATTTAAAAATATACAAATGTGTAAAATATTGAATGATTGACTATAGTTTTTGTAAAGATAAAGTATGTTATCTATAGAAAATTAAAGAAGTGTCCTTCAAATGTATATTTGAATAGTTACACATATACATCAATCAATAATAATCATCTAAGGATAGGGTATTAAATTTTATTGACAATTCTCTATGTTTCATAATTTTGATTCCTTTTATAGAAACTAATAGAAGGTCATGTGTATGGATTTAATTAGGGAAACCATCGTATTATATATTCATTTGAAACAAATGACTAGGATTTAGTTTCTACTGACACGTATGAGAGTGAAGTTAATTTGAATGGGTCCAAATAATATGTAGTAGTAAATAGCAAAAAGGAAAAATGATAACATTAAGAAACAAGTGTATTTTGTTTTTATTTCTATTGTTTTTCTATCTAAATTCGATTTTAAGAAATTGTGTTTTTTCTATATGATATTGTTTGAGGGTTGCAGGTTTGAATTTGTATCGGATCTTATGATCTAATAACAATAATAATAATAATAATAATAATAACAATAATAAAAAAAGGTTTTTGTGTTAGTTATTTCTGATCAAAACTCAGAATGCATTTTGTCTACCAACAAGCCATAACCAACCCAAAGAAATTCCTGCTACTGCTCCTCCTAATATAAAAATTACAAGCAAATTCCCTATTGCGTTCTTCTCCGGACCCTTCACAAATTACAAATTCATAATAAATATAAATATAAATATATATAAGTAGAGTTTGATTGATTATACAAGATTGTTTTACCTTGTATCCTTTAGGAACTATAGTGATGATGCAAACAGTGAGATGTCCGGTGGTTATTCCCAGAATTGAAATGAGCATAATCATCCATCCTTTATCTCCATATTTTGCGGTGAAGTAGAACGCCGGAATGAGGAAAAAGCGCGACAAAACTGCGATTGTGAGTCCTTTTCTGTTCTCAATCTTTAGCCATTTTACCAATGGTGCGTACCTCCCTACCAAGTCCCAAAAATTGTACATGGCTACAAGGATAAGAGCGTACCAAGCACCAAGTCCATGATGTCCTGTATTTTCATATAAGAACCCTGGAAATATTGATAATGTCAAAACGTAGACAAGGAATAGATTCACTGCATGGTCTATGTTTTGAAGCAATAGCTCTTTCTTGCTTAGCCTTTGATTCTTGGAATCATCATCATCAGTCTGCATCGAAAACGTTAATATGGTAATTAAAATTTTTTTAGCTGAGATATTTAACTAAACTAAGAAGAGTTCAGCAAACAAATCAATAAAAGATTCTTAAGTTACCAAATCTGATTGATTTTTGATACCAGCAGCAGCAAGATCAGCATAAACAGTTTTTGAACCTTCAGAAGCAGCTTTTCTTCGGTAATACTTCACGATTGGGAGTTTTGGGAACACATAAGCGTATAATATCACACAGATAAATTCTATGAATGTTGAGATTGCTAAGAATATCACTGCAAAATAAGCAAGAAAGGAAACTTAAAAGAACTTTAAACTTTAAACATTTTATAGAAATTTGAGATTTTCGAAGAAATATCAAACTAACTTGCTCCTTTTCGTAGACTATTGTTTGATTTCTCAAAGACTGCTTTAGTTATTAGCCTAAGCGCTGAGGTTAGACCACCAGCCATAGCCGAACCGGCCATATAGGACTACAACAAAATAAGAAGATGTATACCTAGTAAGAAACTTTTTTTTTTCAACAACTTGATTGGGAAAATTGAATCTATATCCTAAAATCTATTCTCTAAAACTTTTTTTAATCTTCGAGGTGTGTGGATGGATGAAACTCATAATATCAAAGTCAGTAGTAGGATCATCTAAACCACAAGACTGGGAAAAGTTCGGTTGTAAGGAACTAGTTTATCTAATCGAATTTTGTCCAAAGCAAGAACTTAAAAACTGTTAAAGTTGATAAACCTGGATGAGTTCAGGGCACATCAAAGATAAATCACCGACCAATCCTCCTTTAACGGTAGCATCAGCGAGACCAAAAGAAGCAACAATTGTGCATAAAATAACATAATCTCCGATTCCACCGTGTCCCTTTGTTGTTAAATCCAACTGTTAAAAAAAAAAAAAAAAAAAGAGTTTTGACATCATAATCAAAAATTAGATTAGTTTTGAGATTTAAGACTTACCATAATGAGCAAGAATGTAGACATTGTGAATAAAATGTAACCAGTCAGGACACGTTTTCGAGTATTGATTTTGGATTCGTGGTACGCAAGAATCATGATTGTTCCAAGTGCAAAGGGTTGATATACAAGTGTTAGGACCCTTGAAGGATGATAAGCCTACAAGAAACATGTATGGGTCATGACCAGTAGAATAACAAAACAAATAGTAAAGTTCATCAAAGTGTATTAACACAAACTTAAAGAATGAAGAGGGAAGATATAAGAAAAAACCCTCTATGAATTTTCAGTGTTACGACTCTGAAATTTTATAATGTATAGAGTTACTAATTTATTGATATATCAATTAAACTAGATAATTTATTTGGAACAGAAAGAATGTATTAATTTATAGAGATTGCATTTATGTATAGAAACAATGTGAATAAGTTTTAGTATGAATGGTATTAATCAAACTCACTTTTATCTGTGATTTTTTTTGTAAAGTACAGTAATATATAATATTTTAAACTTTTAACTATGAATATTAAATACGTTTAGATGTGAAAATTATTATAAATTATTATTATAGAATATATCTTAAAAATATAATTCATAATATTTATCTGAATTTGAAATTACATCTCTATTGTACTGTAGTTCTAAAAAATTAGAATCATTTATGAATATTGATTTAACATAAAGTATTCATTCAAATTTATAAGAAGATATTTAGATATCTAAAATGTGATCTTTCAATTTATTTAAAAATGATTGTAACTAATTTTTTTCATTCTTCTTTCCTCCCAAATTTGATGAGCAATATATATATTAATTTGTTCTATAATTTCTCATGGAAGAAAGATGAAGAAAACCGATGTTTTTTCATTACCATATGTTATTTCTGAATAGTGTAAATAAAAATATCTCCTTATTCTTTACCACTATGTTGGTTACCATTCGAAATCGATTTTTTACAATAACCAAAACTTAACATGTGATTTCAAGATCCATTTTCGAATATGAGAATTGACTGAACGGAAACCAAACCGGAAAAATTTGGTAGTAGTAATCTGCTATTGTAAGCATACTGTTCCACGAAACCAGAGATCCAATTCCAAGAATGCAGCAAACAATCATTGCTTGATACTTACCCTGTTTAAAAAAATAATAATCAAACATAAAAAAATAGTAACAAAAAGACTGAAATATTTGTGATTTGTGGAAACTTACTTGTAGCTTCTCATCAGGAGCTTGATCTTTGTATCTATCCTCCATTTTCAAGTATTTAAGAATTGGATCGAAAGCAAAAGCTAAGTATAGTTGCTTAGAACTTCAGCACATGAAGGTTTTGCAGAGTCAACGAGATTGTTGAAATTTATTATGAGCAAAGCTCTCATGTGGATTCAAAACAAGATTAGTACGACATGGAGATGATTTTATTTTAGGTTTGACAGCAAATTCAAGAGGATTAAATAAGACTCAAAAGGTTGGCATATCCTAAGATCTGATTTTAGTTTGGCACCTTTTTTTCTTTTTTTTTCTTTTGGTGTTATAAACTTTTTTCTTTTGTTTCCATTATGTAACAGTTCCTTTACGTCAATTTAATATAACCATGAATTTTACCAAAACAAGAAAATAAATAACATGAGAGGATACAATAAAGATATAAAAAAAAACTGAAAAAGAAGACAAATCAAAACATTAAAGAATTCCAAATTTGAAAGTTTTTACTTTTTTTTTTGTCAACAACTAGATCAATAAAGTCTGATTCATATCTTAAAGTTCATTTTCTGAAATCTCTTTTAAACTTCCACTTGTAATAAGAAGGGATCAAATTCCCGATGTTAAAGTCACTAGCTGTGTCTAGGGATGTCAATGTGGGCTTTAAACTTGCGGGTTATGCTTAGACCGCTCTATTATGGGGTGGATTAGGATTATATATTTTATTCCAAATAAAAAGCGGGCTTTGCGGGTTAGTCTATCATGGACAACGGGTTAATGCAGGTTTGACCATTTGGTCAGCGGGCCGACCCGCGGACATATAAAAAATTACAAAAATAATCAAAATTTATAAATAATCAAATTAAATAAAAATTATAATGTTGAGTAATATATAATATTAATATAAAACATAATTGTCTCTTTATTTTGTAAAGTCAAACCCTATAGAATAAATTAATGAATAATTTTACCCTTTTTATTTATCAAATTCATGTTTTGTATTATTAAAAATGTTTCATAACTATAGATTGTGCATCTTATGTTTTCTAATCTTGTTTCTAATACATTTTTATTTAAAATTTATTTTGTATATTAAAATTTATTTTCTAATAAATTGGCGCGGGTTAGGGTTATTATATTTATGACCGCGAGTTATGCGGGTTGACTCATTTAACCCGCAAATAAAGTTAGATCCGTAGCAGAACGGACTAAATGGGGCGGGTTAATCCGTATTGACACCCCTAACTGTGTCATATAAACCATCTACATAAGAAGAACTCGACAGTTTTTACTTCTTCTATATATGATTGAATTAAAGAATTGTAATAAAATGTTTGGTATAGCCACAGACTAGTCACAAACAAATGCAAAATTTTAAAATGGTCACGGAGATTTTCACTATAGCAACAAATCTAAGGATTTATGGTTATAGCTACGAATTTCTTATAAAAAACAAACGATGTTGTTAATTATTATTAAACTAACGCAATTGAGTCAAATTTCTAGCCTCAAAGAAAAAAAGTTGCTATCTCCTTTCGACAATTATGTCGTATACGGAAATAATGTACAAATAAAATGAGGTCCCCCAAAAAACATAAAAGAAAAAGCTACGGCATTATACATATCACTAGCAACAGCTTCGTCGACTTCCAATAAAAACATATAATGTCATACTTAATTTTCAAGCTATTTTCCCCCAATTAAGTATTTATAGCTCTTTTAATATATAGTCGATGAAGCAATCCGAGTAGGAGTATCTTGATCTCCCTGAATGGGAGGATCCCGTTAAACCCCAAGTTGGTGTGTGTTGTATCCGAAAGACCAAAGAGAGCTATCAAGTTATACTCTATGTTTTGATACCTGGACTGGACTGGCTAACCCGGGACCTGGTTGTTTTTTCGGTTTGGATTTTGATGATAAAAATCGTTATTCTAATACACCCGGTTGTGTATAATGCATAGTGTTTAAATATGAGAATGTTTGTTTGTGTATTTTGTTTTGATTTGGGATATATATATACATATATATATATCCTCATAGAAGGCATTTAATAATCCATAAATCTAAAAAAAATTAACAGTCTTTAATTAAGTAAAACATTACAAATGAGAACTCAAAAGGCATTTTGCTTACCAATAAGCCATAACCAACCCAAAGCACTTCCTGCAAATGCTCCCCACAATATAAAAATCACCAGCAAATTTCCTAATGCATTTTTCTCCGGGCCCTTCAAAATTACAAAGGGAATTGGTTAATTATTTATAATGTAAGAATGTTATTTCTACAACATACAGAAACTGATATACCAAATGAAGAACATGGAAATGTAATTAATGTTCATGCTCACTTAGTGCTACTTTAAATAGAAACATAGTCCTAGAGGAAGAGTAGATGGTGTACCTTGTAGCCTTTAGGAGCAGTGGTGAGAATGCAAACAGTAAGATATCCATTAGTGAATCCCAAAACAGATACAAGCATAATCATCCATCCTTGATCACCATATTTTGCAGTGAAATAGAACGCCGGAATGAGGAAAAACCGCGATAAAACCGTAATTTTGAGTCCTCTTCTGTTCTCAATCTTTAGCCATTTCACCAGCGGTGCATATCTCCCAACCATGTCCCATAAAGTGCACATTGCTATTAGGACAAGTGCGTACCACGATCCTAGTCCATGTTGTCCCGTATTTTCGTATAAGAACCCGGGCAAAATGCTCAATGTCAAACCATAGACAAAGAATAGATTCATTGCATAGTCTACATTTTCAAGCAATATCTCTTTGTTGTTTAGCCTTTGATTCTTGAAACCATCATCAGTCTGCATAAATTAAAGAATCAAGAACCGCAAAGAAATTGATAAGTTATGGAATTTCAAGTCGAAACTAATTGGTAATGAATAAATTGGCCTTTAGATTATATATATTATATTAGAATTATTCAAACTTCCGATGTGGGATATTAATCATATTCTAACACAAACATGCAATTTTTTTTTCTTGAAGAGTATTGTATAGTAACTAAGAAGGAAAATATTCTTTAAGGCATCTAAAATTACCAAATCTGATTGGTTTTGGATACCAGCAGCAGCAAGATCAGCATAAACTGTTTTGGATCCCTCAGAAGCAGCTTTGTTGCGGTAATATTTAACTATTGGAAGTTTTGGGAACACATATGCGTATAACAGAACACATAGAAACTCTATGAACGTGGAGATAGCTAGAAAGATAACTGCAAAATAAGAAAAAAAAAAAAAAAAGAAAACAAGACATGAAGCTTTTAACACTTTTACGTTTCAGTTGTCGGAGTTTGAGATATTCGAGGAAAAATTAAACTCACTTGCTCCTTTTCGTAGACCATCGTTTGATTTCTCGAAGGCTGCTTTAGTTATTAGCCTAAATGCGGATGTTAGAGCACCAGCCACAGCCAAACCTGCTAAGAATGACTATAAAGATGGAAGAGGATATAATTTAGCCATGGCCATAAAAACTGGAACCGAAAAACCAAACCAAAAACAGATATTTGATTCGGTTTCAGTTCTTAGCAAACAACTAAACAATTCAAGTATTTTGGTAGTTCATGTGGTTTTCGGTCATGTGCGGTATTTAACCGAAAATAAAAAATAATCAAATAAGAACCAAAATTCAATTTTATTAGTTAATTTAATTACTAACAATACTAATAATTGTAATATGGTATTTATGGTTATAAGTAACAATTTGAAACCGAACCGATTACTTTTTCTTTTACTATATTCTTTTGGATGTTTAGTTACTTTTACTTACAAGTAATCACATTATTTTGGAGTATTTGGTTACGTTGGTTACAAGCACTCACTCAGAACTGAACCAATTGATACATATATGGTTACCACATTTCCAAAACTAAAAGAACTGAAACTAAAAAATATTGATCCGAACCAAACCGAAAAATCAAATGCCTAAAGTTAACATAATTAATAAAAGGCCGGTTAGTTTTAAACGGAGATCTCTAATTTGTAAAATGTTTAAAACCTGGATGAGTTCAGGGCACATCAACGATAAGTCTCCAATCATTCCTCCTCGTACTGATGCATCCGCAAATCCAAATGAAGCAACGATCACACATAAAACCATATAAGATCCAATCCCACCATGTCCTTTTGTAGTCAAATCCAGCTGTTTTAAGTTTTAGTATCAGAATCGATTTCATAGCATATATTTCTAAAAGAAGTATGTGAGATTAGACTTGAACTTACAATGATGAGCAAAAATGTGGATATTGTGAATAGAATGTAACCAATAAGATTACGTTTTCGAGTATTGATTTTCGATTCGTGGTATGAGAGAATCAATATAGTTCCAATCGCAAATGGTTGGTATACAAATGAGAGTACTCGTGAGGGATGATAATCCTATGAAAACAAGACATTTAGTTTTATATAAACAAAACATTAGATTTCAACATTCCAATTTCAAGAACTGTGTAATCCAAACCGGAAAAACTTGGTAATAGTAATCTCCGATAGTGAGTAGACTGTTCCAAGAAACGAGAGATCCAATTCCAAGTATACAACAAACTACCATTGCTTGATACTTCCCCTGTTGTGTAAGAAAATCAGACATAAGAATTTTAGGACAAACGATGAAAGATTTTGGACCTGGTTTGGATTTTGTGGTTACTTACCTGAAGCTTTTCAGGAGATTGATTCTCCACCATTGCTACAGTTCTCAAAAAGTTACAGAGAACTTAATCTCTTTCAAGACTTGAGAACTGAAGAGAACAACATGATACGACGTTTATGTTCTGTATGTTAAGAAGTAATGGGTGGGTACATTACTCCATTTTTATGCACAAAGCTTTTAAGGTTTGGCATATTAATTAAACTGTTAGATCTTGAATCAAAAGTGTTAAAATGTTAGAATAAGACTCAATTGAATGCTAAAATGATTAAATAAGACTCAAAAGTTGAAAACACTTTCATGCACGACTACCTAGAGAAGATCTCATCTACATTTTCTTACTCAAAGTAATAGCATTCTCGATCGTTTCTCTTGCTTTCCCGTTTTCTAGGCTTTGTCTCCAACTACTAGAACCATGATAGAGTTTAGAAGATGAAAACCCTATTTTGTATTGATTCTCTGTAAAATTCTCTACAAAAGTCACAAGAAGGCCAAAGAATGCTAAATCACAATCTGATTCTCCTACTTATCCTATTACAAAAACGTAGAATCAAAACAGACTTTTACTAACTCGTGACGTGGCTAACAACACCCATTACTTCCAATCAATGAACGCCACGTCATCAGTCTTTACACGCTCTGCAATTGAATCCTCTGTTCCATTTCTCTGCAAACACTCGATTCTCTTTTCTTCATCTGCAATAGTCATTTGCTTCCTCCTAATGTTGTATAGAGCATATCAAACCACCTCTCTATACTCGAGAAACGGCGAGAAGGTCTCCTCGGAGACTGATAGAAAATTAGGCCCAATACACAAGTCAAGTAAGATAAGTTCACCTTATAACCTAGGTTACAAAGTAGATAACTCATAGATACTTATACTAATGTCCAATTCCCTATCTAACCGATATATGATATCTATACTTACCAGAATGAGGCTGAAAGAAAGATGAAGACACATCTATTTTGGCCAAGTTTGCAATGTATTCAGTCATCTCATTAGGCTTGACTAATGTGGTGAACTTACTCTACTTTTGTTCCTACTGAAAACTAGTGAGAAAGGTGACAAAGGTTGATATGTATGATTTTTAGCATATTTTAGGAATCACATTTAGCTATGTTCTGCGTACATTTCTACCACATTCTCATCATTTTAGAGTCCAAATAGTTTCTTCCATCTGCATTAGCATATACAATGCATTCGAGGAGATATCAGGTACTTAGGAGGCATTCTGAAGCATTTTTTAATGGAGATACGCTTGGAGTCAGATTAGAGCTTGAGTGAGCACAAATGGATGAATGGAGCTGCGCTGGGAGTCAGATTGGAACTGAAGAACTCGATCCGGAAGAACTTGAGAGTGCCTGAACTTGAGTGGCACTCGAGTGTGAGATTGAGAGTGCCTGAACTCGAGTGGCACTCAAGTGTGTTATTGCCTGAACTCGAGTGGCACTCAAGTGTCCCATCGAGTTTTCTTGAAATCGAGAAGTACTCGAGCTTGTTTTGACTCGAGATGCACTCGGACACGACGTGGAGTTTTGGATACATGTATTGCCGCACATTGAGTAGGTTTATACCTTGGGCTATAACTTCCATATGATGGGCCTTTTTCAGAGTTTGGATCGAGCTTAATTCTGAGATACACTGCACCCTAGGCTTGTCTTACTGGGCCGAATTCAACCTAGGGTTGTACCAAGTCTACTCTTTATTTCTATTTCTTCTATTCGAACATATACTAGTTTTTACTACTTTTCGTGCACGCAGACTTTTTAGCTTTTGTAATCTCAGAACAAAACCTTTAGTTTTTGAGTTATTTTATGCAATTCAATTTACGCTTAGCATTGATTTCAATTCTTGTTCGAGTTCATTGTTAATGTTATCTAATTTTGATTTTGCGCTTGTTGTTAATTTCATGAGTTATGAGTAGTCACCTAGGGCTCTTGAGGATGAGTTAGGTCAACGTGGAGCTTAGGTTTTCTAGGTCGCTTGAGGTTAGAATTATTTAGGTTTTTTCTGATTTGGTGTTATCATCACTAGCTTTATTCTGATCAACTGGAGCTTGTTCTGAGACGCTCTAGCACCCGATAGTTGTTTGGTACAGCGTCTGACTGAACCACTTCAGAGATTCACACGCTTAGCTCGAGGGATCAAATGTCTGAGGTGTGAATCGGCTCAAAGCGAATTGGTCGTTCATTCGGGTTAGATCATCAAACATCTATTGCGATAGGGTCTGTTAATAGTCTGATCAAGTCTGTCTGCCACGAGAGCGGATTCATTATTTGTGTTCTCACTGCCTAGAGATTAGCTCTATTGAGTGTTGTCAAGCGCGTAGTTAATCTAAGAGTCACGCTGATCCATGATACTCACTCCTCAGGAACCTGTCTTCTCACCCTGCGTTAAATTCACTATTACTCTGTTGTCTACTGCTTCGTTTAATTTCTCTATTATTGTTATTTGCTTGTTTACTTTTAATTTTAAGTATAATTTAGGTTGTTAGATAAATCACACTTTGACTGGCTTGGATTAGAATAGTTGGCTGCATCCTGATTGATAAATACATTCCCAGTTGGATTGACACCTACTGTACTACATCGACATCTTAGTATAATAGGATTTGAAAAACTGAGTAAAATCTTGTTATTAAAGGTCAGCTTAACCATTAGAATATATACAATTTTTAAACTATTTTCTTGCACCAAGACTTCTCTCATTTATGGATGAAAAAAACAGTTTCTTCAAATGCTTTGCTTCCTTTTAATATAGAATAGATACCTCTGCTTCTTGTAGTAATGCTCCTCTTGGTTCTTGGTGATATATCATTTGAAAAATTACGGATTTCCAACTCAACCAATTAACAACAACTAGAATGACTCATGTTTAATTAGATTAAAATAATCCTAACTTCTGATTTGAAATATCAGTTACATAAAAAGAAATAAATAACTTCAACTAAATGAACCATTGATGATCATATTTAGTTAATAACTCTTTAGTTTGCTTGTCAAGTGACTAAAATATTACAAATAATTTCCAACTCAAAAGTCATTCTTCTTACCAATAAGCCACAGCCAATCCAAAGCCAATCCAAAGCAACTCCTGCAAATACCCCTCCCAACAAAAACATTACCAGTAGATTCCCTAAGGCATTTTGCGCCGAACCTTAACAAGATAAAACCTTTTTTAAATTTTTTATACTTGTTCTAATTTAGGTGTCTTCAATCCAATTGATGACCAAAAAAAAAAAGTTAATAAGATAAAATCGTAAACCATTTCTCCGAAGTAGTGACCAGAACTAAGAAAAAAGAATTCAACCTCTTAATTCTTAAATATTTGTAATTGTATTTATGTTTATATGTACATGTAAAAAAATAAAGAATGGACATTTAAGACATTTCCTAGAAAAATAAAAAGTGGGTATTTCTCATAATTTAAGACTCAAAAAAGACATTTTCTACAATATTCCCAAAAAAATAATTTTGTTTATGTATTATTGTGTTTAGTATTTTTATTATTTATGAATGAAAGTAATGTACATATTGTAGTATTGAATATGAAATCACATTTTTAAAAATCAAGTACCTTGTAGCCCTTAGGAGCTGTGGTAAGAATGCAAACACTGAGATGTCCATTAGTCAATCCCAAAACAGAAATAAGCATAATCATCTATCCTTGATCACCATATTTGGCAGTGAAGTAGAATGCCGGAATGAGGAAAAAACGCAACAAACCCGTGATTATGAGTCCTTTTCTATTCTCAATCTTGAGCCATTTCACCAGCGGTGTGTACCTACCAACCAAATCCCAACAATTGTACATTGCTACTAGGACAAGTGCGTACCATTCGCCTTGTCTATGTTGTCCAGTGTTCTCATATAAGAATCCTGGAACAATGGATAATGTCAAAACGTAGAGGAGAAATAGATTCATTGCATAATCTATGTTTTGATGCAACAACTCTTTGCTACTAAGCCTTTGATGCTTGGAATCATCATCATTCTGCATAAAAGAATCAAAATTCATAAGTCAAGACGCGTACAAATAGTGTTACGAGTCACAGAATCTTTAGACCTCTTTAAGAATCGACAAGAAAACTTATTTTTATTTTCGGTTTCAATTCAAAACCAATTAGCAACAAGTAAAAACACTCGTATCATTTATATACTACAAGGATTTTGAAGTTACCAATTCTGATTGGTGTTGAATACCAGCAGCAGCAAGATCAGCAAAATCAGTCTGGGAACCTTCTGAAGCTGCTTTACTTCGATAATACTTAACAATGGGAAGTTTCGGGAACACATAAGCGTATAGAAGAACACATAGTAATTCTATGATTGCTGCGATTGCTAAGAATATAACTGCGGAACAAAAGAATCAAGAAATGAAGCTTTAAACACTTGGAAGCCATGAATATTCAGATTTTGAGATCTTAGAAGAAGTTTAAAACTCACTTGCTCCTTTCCGTAGACCATCATGTGATTTTTTTAATGCTGCTTTAGTTATTAGCCTAAATGCTGACGTTAGAGCACCAGCTATAGCTAAACCGGCCATGAAAGACTAGAGAAAAAGATAGGAGACATATATAATCTAAACCGATTTATCCATACCGGAGAAACTAAACCGAGATCTTTAGTTTTAAAAATTTTTATAAACCTGGATGAGTTCAGGACACATTAACGATAAGTCTCCAATCATTCCTCCTCGTACAGTAGCATCAGCTAGTCCAAACAACGCAACAATTGCGCATAAACCAATGTAAGGTATGATCCTACCATGTCCTTTTGTTGCTAAATCCAACTGTTTCAAGTTTTTAAGAGTCAAAATCCATAATTAGAACCGGTTTTTGAAAATCTATTCATAATAATGACATTTTCGTATACGGTTCTGGAAGTTGTTTGCCAATCATCATAATACGTATAATGACTTTTTCAAAAATCTCCGGAGATTTTTGTCGATTTTTTAGCTAATTACAAATGGAAAAATAAAAATTATTCTGCAACTTTATTTTTATCATTATGCAATTATGTAACATTACTACTTGGAGCTTAGAACTTGAACTTACAACGATGAGCAAGAATGTGGATATTGTGGATAGAAGATAACCGATCAGGTTACGTTTTGGAGTACTGATTTTCGATTCGCGATATGCGAAAATCATGATTGTTCCTAGCGAAAAAGGTTGGTATACAACTGTGAGTACTCTTGAAGGATGATAATCCTATGGAGACAAGAAACAAAAACATTTAACTTTAAATATTTGTATATAATAAGAACATCAAATTTTAGAAACCAAATTTTAATATCAAAATCGAACAAACCGGGAAAAGTTGGTAATAATAATCTCCAATTGTGAGCATACTGCTCCAAGGAACTACAGTTCCGACTCCAAGAATACAGCAAACAACCATTGCTTGATACTTTCCCTGTTTTTAAGAAAATCACACATGAAGTTGAGTAAGTAAATTAAGAAAGTTTAGATCTGAGTTCTGGTGTTATGGAGACTAACCTGAAGCTTTTCAGGAGCTTGTTTCTTGTACCTATCCTCCATTAATTTTTCTTACATAAAACTCATAATAACATTACACGACTATCGAACTAAATAGAACAAAATACGATGTGGTTACTTATTTGAAAGGAATATATTTGATCGTATATACTAAATCTTTGTCAAAATTTGAAATCTATACCATGTTATATTAGAAATTGAAAATCACCTAATTTTTTTGAAAATGACATTTTTAACCTTAATAAACTGATATAAATCTTTAAAAAATAAATAATAATAATAATTGATACTAAATACATCAATTAGAGTTGTTATCGTTTGGTAATTCTCCTGCGTCAGGTATTCACTTTATCATTCATCACCAACATTATTAATCATTATTTAACATTTTTTTAATGTCTTAAATTTGTACATAATCTCAATTAGCTTTTTGTATCGTTCATCACCATTAGTCCATTACCATCATCAATGAATGCTTGAAACTATGAACCTTGTTTAAGATTTTAAAATTTGTTTATGGTAACGGAAATATATTTTCAAGATTGTTTGACTTTTTCTTTTTCCATGCCTCAGTTGAATGTAAGGAATAATTAAATGCACTCATTACTTTTGGAAAAACTGTCAATTTAACATGCTACTTATTAAAAAATGTTGATTAAACAATAAACTCCATATATGGTTGATTAAAATTTCAATTTAATGTTAACATTTGAGAAAACACCAAATTTTATGTTGACTTGGCCAATTGAACATTCTGTTAATTTGATTAACGGAATTAATATGCCCCATTTAGCGGACGTTAATGACATCAATTAAGTAAAACTCACCGTTTCATTAACACTAGACCTTCTCCTCCAAGGCTTCAACGGAATACAAAATTGAAAAGTGATCGAAAACCCTAACTTCCTCAAACCGTGAAATATCTCTTCGATCTTCAGTTGTATTCGTGTTTCCTCATCAATTTTTCATTTTTCTATGTTTCTTTTCTTCTATTGGTCATATAATGAGCTCGATTTCTTCTTTTAGTTCACACAATTCACGAATTCCCTCTAAATGCGATTGTAGATTAGATGTTAAAATCTTAACATCAAAGAGTAATGACAATTGTTGAAGGCCTTTTTTCCATTGTGTAAGTTAAAAAGAAGTAAGATTTTGGTTGTTATGAGTAATTTGGAATGCAATTTGCAGTTTTTATTTTATGTGAATTTCGATTTAAATTACTTTGTTTTTCAACGTTTTTGTTGATTTTTTAATTTTGTTTTGCAAAGCTTTTAAGTTTGACAAAAGATAATATATATATATGTATGTATGTACGTACGTATGTATGTGTGTGTGTTAAAATAAGACTCAGAATTTTAAGAATGTTACAATAGAATTTATAGATATATTCAAATGCATAATTCGTTGTTTTGTTTAAAATATTAGAATGTTTCAGTTTAGTGCTTAATATTGGTTTCTTTCATGTTCAAGATATGCATCATTTTTTACTGTGACATTTTTAGTGCCGAGTCTAGGACAATATAAAATGTTCAAGTCAATTTACTTTGAACTTGGCTTTACACTATGTATTTGTAGTATGTTTAGTATCACGTTTAACATTACTTTCACTTTCACTTCTAAGTTTTCGGTACTTGTCTCACTGTATGGGTAATTCGAATCTTTTGGATAAAAAAAAATCTGGTCCCGAAATTATTCAGTTCCTTGATACATTTCCTTATTGACTTAGTACCGATCCGAATTCGATCCGAGTTTATATAAATATATAACTGATCAGTACTATTTTTCTCAAATCCGAAATACCTTACCCGAATCCGATTCGATATCCAAATATTCAACTCTAGTCGTGACAACTGAGGCCGTGGACCATCAAGGCTAACCCATCAGTCCAGAATCCGAAAGAGCAACAGATCTCGGGTTAATTAGTTAGGTATGAACATCAAAGCCTCTTAGAATAGTTATTTAATTTACATTGAGAAAATTGCAAACAACATATAACAAGTTGTATCATAATATGCTTATGTATTACGAGAAATAATCTAACACTTTACGTTAAAGAAATAAACAACAAATATAACAGATTGTAATTCTTTTTTTCCTCCAAATAAACAAAAAATTATTAGAAAAGTGTATTTGGTTGGTTAAATGTTCAATTGCATAGTATTTTTCAATAAAATTCGATTTCAAAAGAATCGTGTATTCAGGGCCGTTCCGAACAAATTTAAGGCCCTGTAATACTAAATTAAACATTAAAAGAAAAAAAATTTGGGCTCTAAATTTCAAAAAATGTATATATATTATTTTTTGAATAAACTTTAAGTTTTCTGGACTTTTAATTTTTTCTAGTTTTAAGCTTTGTCAAAAAAAAAAGTTCTTAAGACTTAGAAAAAACTGTATAATATTTTTAAAATAGGTCTTCAGTTTACTGGAACCCTTAACTCTTTTACACCCTAAACTTTGTTAAAAGAAAAAAAAATCTCAAGACTTAAAGGAAAAAACGGTATGTTTTTTATAGAATGGACCCTCAATATTTTTGGGCCCTTTGATAGATCTCAGGTCACACATGCTAAGGTATGGCCTGCGTGTACTCCCCCTTGGTTGGAGTTTGAAGTTTGGATTGTGGATGAGAACTTTTTTATGTAATTATTTTTTAATTATCAATAATTAGATCAACAAGATTTAATATATATCCCAAATATCAACTCCACAATTAAAGACGTCAGCCCTGGGCATTCGGGTCCTCAGGTCGGGTCCTTTCGAGTTGGGTTCTTTCAGGTTCAGAATTTTTATACCTATATAGGATCCGTCACTATTTTAGTTCAGTTCTGGGTCGGTTTCATTTGGTTCGGCTCCTAATTTAAAGAACCAAAAATTACCCGAATAACCAAATACCTTAGAAATATCTGGAAAAATCTTTTAAAATACCAAAACAAATACTTAAAAGTGTCAAAAATACCAAAAAATACCTTTGAATACCCACACATTCAACAAATATTTGAAAATATCTAAAAGTGCCAAATAAAAACTCATAGAATACTCTAAAATTACCTAAAATATACTGTAAAATCGAGTTTTTGGGTACCCGTTCCGTTCTTGGTTCGAATCTGGTTCTTTGAATCCTAAGCTTTTGAATCCTTTCAGATATTTAAGCAATTTGGGTTCATGTTAAGTTTCCTTTATTAGGTCAGATCCAAATACGGGTCTTCGAATCTAGTTTTTATACCCAAAAAATTAAAAATTCAAACAAGAGTAGTCGATTCTCTGAAATCGAAATCTTGTGGCAAATTACCATCTACTACAGAAAAAAAATATAACCAACTGTTACAAAAAAAGAAAAAGAAAAAGTATTCCCTTGGCCAGTCAATTCTTCTATTTCGTTATTAGATGGTCGACCTAAACGTCATTCAAAAGTTGAATAGCAATCAACTTACAAAGACATTTTTTTGTTTAACAACAAATCTACAAAGACTTTAAATTAATTCTAATAAAATACTATAATTAGTAATAATAAAATTTGATCACCCGTCGTAATTACCAACTCAGCTCAATGTCATACACTCCTGCTTATATATGTTTATTCTGCCGTCAGATTAATTAAATAAAATACAGTCACAATTAGAACGGTTCCGAATAAATTTAAAGTCTTGTGTTAATATAACAAAATATTAAAAAAATTATTTGGGCTCTGTATTTCAAAAAGTTCATATAATTTTTTAAAAATAAACCTCAAATTTATTGGGATTTTTAATTTTTTTGGACTCAAAACTTTGGTAAAAAAAAAATTCCTAAAATTTAGAAAAACTGTATAATATCTTAAAAATAGGTCTTTAGTTTTTTGAAGTTGTTAATTTTTTCGGGTTCTAAACTTTGTTAAAAGAAAAAAAAATCCTAAAATTTATAGAAAAATTGGTATGATAATTTTAAAATAGACTTTCAATATTTTTGGATCATGTGACAGATTTTATATGACACGTGCTAAAGTACAGCTTTGGTCAGAAATTTTGTATTCATTTTTTATGTTTTGTGCCGACATCACGAACCTTGTTAGATAAAGAAAAATATTAATTACGTACAAATTTAATTATTAAAATCATTAAAATTACAAATAGCTAGAAATTATAGTTTCTATGGAGTCAATGCATATTGTGAATGATTAAGAGCATCTTAATTTCTGGCTGATACTTATTGGACGGCTACGATGAGCCTGTCATGTAAAACGGCATCACGACCATAGAAAATATAAATTAATTGTATTCTCATGGACTGCTGTTATCTTAACCATTGTTTTATTTGTAATTGTAAATAAAAATACGTATAAAGTGGTTATGTAGGCACAACAAATTTTATGAAATATTGTAATGAAATTGAGATGACAAAATGGAAGAATATTTGTATGAAAATATGATTTTCTTACAGAATAAAAATTGATAGTAAAAACTTAAAGGATGAGAAATAGCTAACCAAAATTTTGATTATAATCAAATAGTTAAATACTTAATTTTACAGTTTTTTCGCTAAGATTTAATTTAGATAATCATGTAATTGAGCGTGATAGAGTTTTAGTTCTGAAAAAAGTTAAGAATAAATTGAAATTGCAAGACAATAAAAGATATTTAACATGATATGTTACTATCCAAAATTTTTTTATATTCATAAGATTTATCGGATTTGGCTAGATTTTTCTACGTAAATAAATTATATTATATATATATATATATATATATATTGGTGAGGAATAAATAAAAATATGTAAGAACAATGTTTTAACAAACAAACAAAAATATATAAAAACATAAACAGTTTTATTAAAATCATATGAAAAAAGTGAAAACCGGTTAAATCCGGTTAAGTATAGAAGAGAATATAATCGTGGTGTGATAATGCGGGTCCATGACAGTCCCGTCTCTCTAACTTATTCACTTCCCGAACATTCACCTTTAATAATTATATGATCCTTTGTATCGAATCAAAACATAAAATCCCTAAATCACCAAATCCTCGGCGACAAAGAGAGAGAAGAGGAGAGAGGCAAAAATGGCTTCGGTCCTTCCGCCGGAGTTGGACAATGATTCATTAGCGTCATCACCGAGATCGGAGTATGATAATCAGCCACGTGTACGGTTCATGTGCACTTTCGGAGGAAGGATCTTGCCTCGTCCACCGGATAATCAGCTCTGTTACGTCGGCGGCGATAATCGCATGGTCGCCGTTCATCGTCACACTACTTTTGCTTCTCTGCTCAGTAAACTATCTAAACTCTCTGGTAAGCTAATCATTATCTTCGATTTCAATATCGGTATCATAACAAACTCTATTTCAAATAAAATTTCAAAACAGATTGACGTCATAATCTTAAAAAGCGATCGATTAGGTGTGGATAGTTTTGAACTCTGATTCTGAGGATAATTTGGTATGAACATCTGATGCAAATGATTAAATCCGTTAAAAAACAAATATGGATTTATGAACTAGTTTGATTTGCCGATCACTCTTAACACGAATTTGGTTCAATCTGTTTTGCCAACTACTATGGATGAATTATTGGTTGATTTTATTTTTAAAAAGAATTATTGGTTTTTAGCCCAAAAAAAAGAAAGAATTATTGGTTTATTTTGAAACTCTTTTTGGCAGCTTTTTTGATATTAGGAAATTAGTTGTACAGATGTTTATTGGCCACAAAAGTCGGATATATTGCGGGAAAGTATTAAAAAAAAAACTAAATTAGCACGATCTCAATACGAAATTGGATCAAAATTTGTCAAAAATATGATTCTATGATTGGTTATTTTGAAAATGTTTGTTACTGATTTAAATTATATTGATTTTTTTTTTTGGTTCAAAAATTATATTGAAATTAAATGGTTGGAAATTGGGCAGACAAAATTTTGGAAGTTTGCGGGAAAGAGGTTTATACTCAAAAATAATAAATATTTGATTTGGGAAAAATCCCTAATAATAATGTTGGAAAAAATTTGGATAAGGAAAAAGCAACATCAGCGTGAAGTACCAGCTACCAAACGAAGATCTTGACGCGTTGATTTCTGTATCAACGGACGAAGATGTAGAGAACATGATGGATGAATACGACCGCGTCGCACAGAATCAAAACCCACGCGCTTCTCGTCTTCGTCTTTTTCTTTTTACCAAAAACCTTGCTGGTGAAGAAGATAACGACAGTCGAGCCAGTAGCATCAGTTCTCTACTTGATAGCTCCGTTAATCGTGAGCAATGGTTCCTTGACGCCCTCAATCTCGGTTCTCCGGCAGCTGCAACCGCCGCATCTAACGGTGGTTCTGGTAGAGTTTTCGAGCGTGTAAGATCTGAAGTATCGTCGATTGTCTCTGAAGTTCCTGATTATCTCTTTGGGTTGGATAATTTCGACGAAACTGCTCCTCCTCCTAATGAACTTCGTGATCGTGATCCGAGAGCTAAGATCCAACGAGAAGTCTCGACTCTTTCGGATCCTGGTTCGCCTCGTCGTGATGTTCCTTCACCGTATGGTTCGACTTCTTCAGCTCCTGTGATGAGATCGTCTACACCGGAACTTCAACAACCGGTTATAACTAAACCGGAAAGTCCAGACCAGGTTTCAACCCCAAAAACCGATCCTCAACCGGAGCAAATGATTCAACAGAGTAATATTCCGGTTAACTCACAATGGCAATACGCTCCTGGACCACAGGTTCATTACCAAGGTCATACCGTTCACCAAGCACCAATTTATTACGTCCCTAATTCGGTTCAACCCGGTAATCATATGGTTCAGCCTGGTAATCACATGGTTCAACCAGGTAATCATATGGTTCAGCCGGTTCAAATGCAAGGTCAATACCTTCAACAATACCATCAAGTACCAATGGGATACCACCAACCGCAACCTCATCAGATGGCCGGTCCGGGTCAAGTATATGGTGGAAATGTTAGACCGGTTATGATGGCAGTTGATGGAGTTAACCGGACGGGTTATTATGGTATGAAACAACCCGGTCCAATCCAAATGTATCAGCATCACCCTGGTATGGTTGTTCCTGGCGTAGAAGAACAACAACTATACAGAACTGAAACGGATTCGGATCCGGGTCGGGCTTCTTAGCCCGGTTAAAGAGAAATGAAATTATTGTATCTTCGTCTTCCTTGGAGTTATGTCAGTACGCTACTGTGTGAACTGTGTAATATTTTTATTTTGTTCTTTTCTACTTAATTTTTTTTTTTTTGTGTTTAAAATTTTGTATTACAAAATACACACTATAATGAACAATGGAACTCAATAATAAGTAATTTTTTTTTCTTTTAATATGTTTATTAAATTTCTTATATTTTGTAAATAAAATTATATGTTGATTATTGTCAATAATTGGATTAACTGATTCATAACTTAATGTCCATTTACTAACTTTTTTTTTATTTGTAATGGAGAAAAATTGAACACAAGGATATGAGAGCCATTAACAAAGACTTAACTATCAAATTGAGAACACTTGACAAAAAAAACTAATATTTTTTTGTTTCATTTTACTTTTACTTGATGTTTTAAGAAGTTTGTTTCAATTTACTTGATGTTTTAGAATATATTTTTTGTTTCATTTTAATTGATGTAAAATTTATTGTTTTTTTAGTGTTTTTGACTATTTGAATTATGCAGATTGATTAGATTATTTTGAAGTTTGTGATAAAATATATTTTATTTAGATATAATATAAAATTTAATGATTTCTTAAATTGTTCGGAAAAATATAAAAAATCAAATATAATGAAACAGATGGAGTACCAAATTGAGAAGACATTTAACTACCAAATTGAGAACACGACAAAAAACAACTACTAAATTGAGAAGAACTCGACAAAAATATAAGGACATTTTTTAAAATACATTTTTAATTGCCGGATTCTTGTAATTCATGATTCATTTAATGATTATGATATCAATATTCAATCTTTATCCCACTAGATGGAAGATTAAAAGGAGATTCCGACGAAAAGAACAAAAAATAAATGAGTTGTAGATTATATATGGAATCAAGTTAATCTAATTGTTTTAGACCATGTCATGTTTGTTATTGGGTCGCACGACTGACAATGAGCGACACAGATTTACACTTTAAAATAAGTAAAACAAATGGTGGATAGAGATAATGATGGTCGCTGCGACGAACACTGCAATTAATAATAACGATTGCCGACGTCGCTGAATAACACATCGACAACTAAAACAGATGCAGCGACCGTTTTTACAACATCTCCCATACTTTCTACAAACTTAAATCTGAGATTAGTTGTAATATTAGAAATTGATCGCTACTTCAACCACCTATAAAAGAACAGGGCTAAAAACAAATTTCATTGTGGTCTTTTCTTTTTTGTCAAAAATTTCAACCACATGCACTTCCAATTAATTATGTTTGACATTTCCATGTTAGTCATAAAGTAAAGAGAACTAACATATAATTATGTACTTATTTATGATTGATTGCTAAAGACAAATAAGATACTCTTTAAGATAAACTGTTCAAATGTTAACGTGAACACATCAAAAATTCAGACAAGTCATCATCTTCTTCTTCTCTTCAAGGTCAGAAATGGAGAAATCCGGCTATGGCAGAGACGGTATTTACCGATCACTTCGTCCAACACTCGTTCTTCCCAAGGATCCCAACTTATCATTAGTCTCTTTCTTATTCCGTAATTCCTCTTCTTACCCTTCAAAACCTGCTATAATTGATTCCGATTCCGGTGATTCCTTATCCTTCTCCGAGCTCAAATCCGCCGTCTCTAGACTCTCTCAAGGGTTTCATCGTCTAGGTATACGCAAAAACGATGTCGTATTCATCTATGCTCCTAATTCTTACCAATACCCTCTCTGTTTCCTCGCTGTGACGGCGATTGGCGGCGTT
>OVAX01003105.1:0-22625 GCA_900406405.1 Lepidium africanum
TTACAACGAATTAGCAACGAAAAAAGGCGTTGCAAATCTGTTTTTTTGTTGTAGTGATGGTAGAAACAGTATGACAAATGTTTTGAGTTCAAAAATTAAATTTTCCATCTTTTATAAGAATTAGACAATGTATATTGGTTGTCATAATTTAGAAATATTTACTAGCTTCATTTCTTTCATGTGGGTTTTGATTAACAAAGAAAAAAAAAAGAAAAAAATTACATAAATATATTTCTAAATTCTAACAAAAGAAACTTGAAAACTAAATATAATAAAATATTATGAATAAAACTTAAAACATACTCGTAAGAAAAACAATCTAAATCTATAAACAGTAGCGGAACCACTTTGTGATGGTGGGGCACTTGCCACCACCAATCTTTTTTTTTTTTAAAAGGGTTTTTTAGTGTAATTCTATATATATCTATGTAATTTTGGAGTAATTTTTGTGTCAAATTCATAAAATACCCTCGTATTATTATTATATTATACATTTATCCCCAACAAATATAATTTTTGGTCCGTTCCTGTCTATAAACTAAAATCTTATAAAAAAAGAATAGAGTGTGTAGATGATAAATCTTCTTATGGTGAATAGAATTTATCTAAAACCTTCACCGGTTAAAGAAATATTTAGCTTCGTGTATAAAAATATTTTTGCGTTACATCAGAATTGGGTTTTGATAATAAATAAGTTAGGTGATGATTCTGTCAAAGAGACGTGGTGTGGATCCCGAAGGCGACCAAATTTTGTAGAAAAAGTAGTAAACAAGTTATCCAAACCGTATATATGTGGATAACTATTGGGTGTTTATGGTTTAATTTAATTTATTTTTCTACAAAGTGTCACTATCTTTGGTTAAATTAGGCTTTACTGTTAATTATAGGCAAATTTATAGGTTATTTATTTCTTTGTTTTCGGAGCTCGAGACCACTCATTGCTCTTTGAAAAGCAGTGTGCTCCTCCTTTTCCCATCTTTCTTATAAATTATTATAGTGACTAGGAGTCTATAACCACGAATCTTCTCGAGTTTTCTTTTTCTTTATCTTTATATTTAAACCCTTTGTTCTCTATTTTGTCTTCTTCAACAGTTTTGTTTGATATTCAACCATTAATTGAACATAGCCTGCTTTTACTAAGTTAACTTTGTACGTATACGAATAACATAAAAGTTAAACCCTTGTTTCATATACATAACCGAAAGCTAACTTATTAGTAGAATGTATTCCGACATTAAGTATCGGATATGCACGCGACGTTCACGTGGTCCTCATACAAAATTCAACTTATCTACTGTTACTTTCCTTGCCGGTTAAAAAAACAAAAAGAAGAAACATAATAATTTGGAATCAAAGTGTCAAATCGTTTCACGTAACTAGCTCTATATTTATTTTTATTATAAAAAAAACAAATCAGCTTACAGTCTAAGAAATTCGATATATAGTCTAAAATATTCTTATAATTTACAACGTAAAAATTAAACTTTTGATATTAGAATTAGTAGCTGGATCATTTTAACTATAAAACTATAAAAAATTTGCTGACTGTAAATGTTAGTTAGTTAGGTTAAATTGAAATTTTATAATGGTGAAAGGAAAACTATCTGTCCCAAGTTTATAATTTTTTATTAGGTAATTTAAACGTGATTTATATCATCCAATCGAAACATTTTATTCGATAATGACATCCTCATAAGCTTTACCCACAATTCGAGGAAGACACATCATACAACTCACATCATCTAAAGTAATTTTCATTGGACAAATATTATAAATTTAGTACATGCTAAAAATGGTAAAAAAATAACAGGAAATTACTCTGAAGATGAAAATGTGAAAAAGAAAAAGAATCTTGTGTGAAAATTGAAATAATAAATGGAAAAAATGAAAAGTAAAAAAAAAAGAAAGGAATAATGACGAAGGAAGAGGAAAGTGATGACAGAGACAAGTTCCACGCAAGTGAATTGAGATCACATGGGAATGCTTTCTAATTGGCTTACGTGTCGCTTCCCTCTTAATCTTCTTTTTTTGGACCACACTTCTCCTTTTGCCACGCGTCTTCTCACCTTCCCTTCTTCTCCGGCCCTCTCTTCCTTCACCAGATTCTAACACCCCTTTCATTTTTCTTTCGGATTAAAATTCTAAAAATAAAAATTTGAATTGATTTTTTTTGTATGGAAGTTGCTTTTAACTTAGTTGTAGGTGATATGTTTATTAAAGATAGACATATTTGTATATTTCGAAATCGAGTTTTGCCATCTACATTATGTAAAAATTTGATTTATTGGTCGATCAGTTATTGACAAAAAAAAAAAAATTTTTTTTACTACAAATCAGTAATTTTTGCAATTATACTAACTTGTATGTACTCCCATCTCATAATAGATAGATATTTACTGTTTTTATTTTACCTATAGATTACAAAATTATTTAGTTTTTTTCCAATTAAATATGTATTTAATAATTATTCAAGGCTTATTTTCTACCACTTGTCAAAATGTAACTAATTCAACATTGAAAATTAAAAACATTATTGATATAACTTTTACGTTAAAAAACATCGTTTTCGTTTAGTATAAAACAAAAGAGTATTTCAAATAAGTGTTTATGGTAACTTAAGTGTTCAACGGAGAGTTTTTTTTTAATGCTGTCGGAGTTCCAAATCTTTGACTAGTAGTCTCCTCCAGTGTGTGGGGCTAACTGTTGATAATAACACGTTTAAGGCGTAAATCACCCTTTCTAAGTGGACTTCAACGAAAATTTTGAGAATGTAAACTCTATTAAATTTCTTGGAATTAATGGATCATGAATTCTAAATAATTTTAGGATCACGAATAGCCATGTGAATATTAATTATGTCACAACATGGTGATGATTTATTTTTACAGAAGTTCCCAAATAAAACATGATCAACTCAGTCTCTAAGTCTGGTTTTACTACTAGATCACAAACATGCAGACTAATAAAAAGCTTTGTGAAGAATTATTGTTTTATAAAATAAGTTTTAAAGTTTTAAATAAAATCAGTTGATAAAGAGATAGTTGACTTTTACATCTCTATATCAACTCAACATCCATAAAGTTTTACCAAGGAATAAATAAACATGCACTTAATTAGCTACCATTGCTTCTATATTATGATTCTTTTTTTCTTTTTTCTTTTTGTAATGGATATTTATTGGTGAATCTTAGGTTGATAATTTTTAGGAAATATTCGGTTGCTATATATGCCAGTACCACATTTTATGTCAAAAGAACGTACGGTTGGTGTAATTGTTCTCCAACCTTTTCATTATTTTTTCTTTACAAACATTATATCAATATATAGCAAATGTAAACTAAATTACTAAATATAGATAAAAAATGTGTGAAAATACCTAGCAACAAAGGAATTCAAGTACATAGTTGGCCGTTGAATTGGATAATGCTATGCTTTCTACAATATAGTCATTCCAATATATTTTTTAAAAAAACAATAAAAATATATAAATAAATAGAAAAGCATAGGAACACAAAAGCAGAAGACATCCACCGGCTTGAATTTCTAAAATGTATTCTCTTAAGTCTTAAACATTAAGCGATATGCAGTTTTGTTAGACTTTAAGGTGTAGCTAATTTAATCTAATGACATGTGTAACGTATGGATCGATTTTAAACCTAAAACCTATATACATGAAGATAAATATGGATAAGAATTGGAGTTTTCGTAGGTTTGTTTACTTATGGCTTATGGTCAAGACAAAACACAAAAAGACAAAACACACAAGTTGTGATTAATATAAGAATTCAAAACCAAAGCACCAATGTCAAACTCTAGTTTGAAAGTAACGATAAAATCAAGTCAGTCGTTAATTAGGGTTTATGCTTATAAGTAAAAATATTACTCCACGAAAGAAGATGCGCATATAGCACGGGATAGATTCCTTTTTTCTTATGCTTTTGAGTTGGGACTTACGATTTCTTTGTCCTTTTTATTTATATAATACTACTGTTAATCTTATTTAATTAGCAATAAAGTAAAATGATTAAGAGAATTAATTGTCATGTTTATCCCAACATCTGCCTTCCTTGTTTCCCGTATTTCCAACTCTCCCACTGCTTTGCGTAACAGATAGATAATTGGGTTGAAAGATTCCATACGTTTTTAATTGTTTACTTTAATTAATTAATTAATCTAAAGTTTGTCAATTAATCAACTAATTCGTACTCGACTTGTCGTATTATAATCCTGACATGGCCGGCGACTAATTAGCAATTATAAAATTTGATTAGTCTTTTGTTATGTTGAGTCTTTAGTACTGCAGATGCAAAAATCATCCTTAATCCAAAATATGAATATCATAAATAAAATATGTGAAATGTAAACTCTTAATATATATATATATATAGTGAAATATATATATATATCAGTTCTTAAGTTAAAAATTTGGAATTGATCAATAGTGACCCCTAAATTACGCCACGATTTAGGGATTGTTTGATTAATTAATTGATCCCATTATATTTGTAAATTTCTCGGAAAACTGGAAGAGGTTGCTTTTTTTGGACTGATTTGGTTAAAAATTAAAGTCTTTTGAGTTAAAAACTTTAAAGTTAGCTAGCTAAACATATGTCACTAGCTACTAATACCAAGAGTTAATTATAATTGAATTAGACAGTCGTTTTCACATATATCCTAACTGTATAATTTTGTATTCGTAGTTTATTTGGAATATCGGTTTCAACTTTCAAGTATCTCTGATATTTGGAAAACAATTATTATAATAATAATTATTAAAAAAATTTCTTATAACACACCTTTTGTTTTGAAATGTTGTCGATTGCCGTAAAGCTAAAAGCTTAAACCACCAAGAAAACTAAAGTGGTTTATACTTTGTGGTTATTAAGATACTAATTGATAAAGATACAACTATCAATTAAAGGTTTATAAAGCAAAACAAAAAATATAATAATAATAATAATAAATAAATTAGATTAAAATTAAGGAAAAAACAGACTAAAATTGATAGGTCACGTGGATCCTCATCGTCCGTTTGTCTATCTATATACATTATTCGGATCGAGCTGTATTATCGTACAAAATATATTGTACATGGACCAACTTTAAGCACAATGCACATGATAACAACCAATGTTAATCCTGATCAAATCATAATTAACACGATTTTATCCAATTGTTTTTCCTTTTTTTTTAATTAATAACAAATGACTTAATTAGCGATAATGTGAAAGCAAGTATCGTGCACCGGCGGCTACTTTGGTCTAATCTAGCTGGCACAAACAAATCTTGTCGGAATAAAATGAAGCTGTCTTAGATCCAACAACACTGGAGTGGGCTTTATTTGAATTATACGTGTATTTTTGTTTTTGTTTGATCCGATTCCGATAACGTTTTCACTTAGCACATGCGGATCAATATTTAATATCGCGTAACAGAGAATTAATATACGAGATAAGTGCATGATAATTATTGTTTGGAAATTTTTTCATTCAACTTAAAGTCTATGTTAGGATTTAGTGTTAATAGATTGTTTGTTGTTGGATTGATTGTATTGTAAATTAGTGCGGATTTAACGAGTTTTCGACCTTAAATTGGTACGTCTCATGGAAGTTTTATGACTCCCAAATTTCACTATATCAAGTGGATATTGCACGCTTAAACACACCAACTTTGTTGGCTTTTGCTCTCAATTCATCTACACTTAATTACTCTTACTTGCTCTAATGTTTACCAACCACAATCTATATACAATCTGTTGAACTGACTTGTGGATGTGAATGAGCAGGCCCATTAGCATATTGTGTAGAAAAAGGCTTCTAGGCCCAATATATTAAAACTTAGTACGAAGCTCTCGTTAAATGAGTGTAATTATCTTTCTCTTTTCAGGTTGAGATGATGCGCAAACTCTATTGAGCTAATGACATCTTGCCGTTCAAATAAAGAGGTATGCTCTATTTTAAATAATACTATTCGTTAAACAGAGATTTAGGATAGTAAGTGGCCTTTAGCCTTGATGGCATATGTTAAGTGTATTAAAGGCATATGCACTAACACATCCAAAGATATTCCGCGGTCTGGATTATGCAGGAACTTAGATAATGGATTGGCCAATGGTCCAATATTAAAAAAAAAAAAAACAGAGATTAAAGATGAGAGTTTCAAGGACTAGAAAGATTACGTGTCTTTATTCTTTTAGGTCGAGTAAAGAGCCTAATTCGTGTAGTGTATGGGAGTGAGCTTAACTAAATTAACTAGGACTTTATTGCTAAATTAACTATGCTAAATATTCAATAACTCGAATATTCACATACCAAAAATAGTTATTATAGCAAAAAAAAAGTACATGTTACAGTTGAGTGCAGATACAAAATTACTAAGTTTGGTTAGAATATCTTCGACAGTGCATAATTATTCAATCGAGTAGGTATAATGTTCTTATTAATTTATGAAATATTTGGTTTATTGGATCCCAAAAACAAGGTTCTAGAATACTAGAAAAATCAGAGGAGTAGAGGACATGTCACATCCAGACGATGTAATTTTGTTTCTTCTGATTTTATGCTCCAATAAAAAAGCAAATGGTGACCTAATTGAATAATTAAAACACTATTTTGTAATATTTTTTATAATTTTTATGTGGTTTCATATCCACCAAGCTAGACGTGACTTAATCATATCGTTAGAATCCTTTTGTCAAGTTTGATTGTTAAAATTCTGAATACTAAAAAGAGTAATGACTCAGCTTAAAGTCGCTATCTCATCTTTGCTCTGAGATCATGTATTGGACGACCACGGTCAAGTCTTGTAAGCTCGATTTTCTCTTTTTTTTTAAATGAGTTCAAATTAGTCGATTTGAAATATCGAAAAAATATTTTAAATCGATAAATTTGAGTTTATTTTTAAAAAAAAAAATCAAAGTTAAAAGTTTTTTATAAGAAAAATAAGAACTTCATCGAATTTCTAAAATTGATTTGGCTTTCGATTTCATTGATAATTTTGATTATGGATTTTCGTCGAGTTCAATTGGTTTTGTTAATTTAAAATAAAAAATTAAAATTTAAAGTCAACTATAAATACATTGTTTAATCAATAATAATAGGAGTTGTATGATTTTTTGGTAAGTTGGTTGTTAACTGGAAACGTGATATACTCATTATTAAACTACAACATGTTATATTATTACAACAACAACGATTATTCAATATTACAATACGAAAAGGAAAATTAGTTGAGCAAAAAAATTTAAACTAAAAAATTATTATATTACAAAACACCGATTATTCTATTACAATGGAAATTTAACAAGAGAAAATGAAGTAAATATTACTAAGCACCACATGCAAAGTCTCCGACACGTTTCAAAAACCGTTGACACTCCTCCGTCACTCTGCATAGTGACTCATGAGCTGAACCACCACCGTCGATGCTCAGTGACTTCTCCGCCGTGTCTTTCAACTTCTTCACTTTCCTTCTCATCTCCTCACCTTCCTCCTCCGCCATAAGCTTTCTTACAACAACCTCAATCTCCGACCTAGAAATCAGTTCTGTCACATTACCTGCTCTAACTGCGATTCCTAGTTCGTCGCATAGCAAAGCCGCGTTCATGTTCTGTTCAGCGAAAAGTGGCCACGCAATCATTGGAACATTGCTAACTACGCTTTCAAGCGTCGAGCTCCAACCACAATGAGTCAAACACCCACCAACGGCTTTATGAGCCAGGACTTCAGATTGTGGAGCCCATGATGGAACCACGAGACCTCTATCGCTAGTACGAGTCACGAAACCTTCAGGTAGATACTCTGGTGTGTTGTCTTTGGTTGTATTACCGTTAGTTGAGAAATACTCACAACAAGACGAGCCATCAACTGGTGGTCGAACCACCCAAACGAACCGTTGTTGGCTCTGTTCGAGTCCCCAAGCCAATTCGGTTAATTGTTTAGCCGTTAAAGAAGCTCCACTTCCAAAAGAGATGTAGAGAACCGACTCATCCGGTTGTTCGTTTAACCAATCCAAAACCGGATGATTGGTTTTCGATTTTTCAATCGATCTGGTTAATGGACCGATTGGATAAACCGGTACACGAGCGACCCGACCCAAAAGCTTTGGGTCTTGAAGAGATCTCAATGATTTTGGCTCCATTTCTTCCCATGTATTCACCAAAATTCCATCTGCCTTTGGGTAAGCTAAACCGTGACGAACAAAATCCCGGTACAACGGTTCGTCTGGAACCAAAAACGCATCCAAAGTATCTTCAAATCGAACCGGTTCACACCCCGGTATAGCGAGCGGTTTTCTCTCCACTGTGTGCTCTTCTTTGGTATCTTTGTCCAACGTTGGATAATACATCGCAACTCCGAGAAAACGTGCGTTTGAAGCAATAAACACATAAGTCAACATGTTAAATTCAGATGCGAGAGATAAAGCATCCGTGCCAAACAAGTCAACGATCAAAGCCGTTGGTTTTTGATGCATCGCAGCGATTTTGGTTCGTATGGCTGGAACGGCTTCACGCATAATGACTCCGATCTTGGTCACAACGTGATCTGCAGGGTCCACTAGACCAGAAATGTCCGGTGAAGGAATATTGACGATGTCAACGTCGGTTGAGTTTAGGAACATGGACTGAGCAGAGGCTGCGTCGGTTTCAAGGACGAAGACGGTGACGTGGAAGCCATGGTTAACGGAGAGACGTTTAGCTAGTTCGATCACCGGGATGATGTGGCCCATTCCGGGACTGGAGAACATAACGGCTTGTGGTTCTGTGATCTGCATAACTTCTACTTCTTCTTCACTATGGTATTTTGATTTAGTCTTGACACGATTTGTTATGTTTATTACTTACTTATTTATAGCCAATTCTATAGCTTGTAACATACAATATTGATGATGTACCCAATCTCAATAAAAAAAATGACAATATGTAGACGTAAAATTGTAATTTAATATTCCTAACAAAAAAATAACGATTTTATTAATTTATTATAATTTTTCAGCAATTAAAGTGTTAATATATCTCACATCGAAATAAATGTTAGAAAAGTTTGTATTTCTTCGGCAATATATAAATATATGACAATCTTTATTTCTTAAACTAGTTTTTAGGTATTTGTTAGACTCGTACTAATACTAATATGTATTAGAGCTCTGATTCAATACTAATTGTAGACCTTCGTAGATGTCTAGTCCTATAAACATCACTGTTTTGAAATCCAATACTGAGCGTAATAATGTATATTAAAAAGCTAATATATCCAATATTTGAAATTTTTATAATTTATGGGACAATATATAAGTACATGGCGGTCCTCTTTTATTGAGGGTGAGTTATGCTTATACTAATATAGTTCGAAATAAAAGTTGATTTATAATCTAATGATACAAATTTATCAGTTAAACTATGCGATTAGTTGAAGTTAAAGAAAATTGATATTCAACCACTTAAAATGTATATCATCATATATAATTCTCTTGTAAAGTTGTAACAATAGTAGTTAAGATTAGTAATACAATCGCAATTGAAGGAGTTCAACTGCGGTGGGAGTGTGTGAGTTGTAAATATTTTGTTTGTATTAAGGCTGCACATGTTCTTACATACTCAACTTCATGAACATAGGAACCAAAACATACTAAATGCTAAAAAAGAAAAGATAATATACACAATCACATTGTCGGTGTAAGTCGACTGTTTATTTTTCCACATCTTGAGCAGAGTGCAGTGCACGTTGGTTGGATGAAGAATATATTGAGATCTGGACTCAAGACCGTCGGAGTCTTTGTTTTTAATTCTTTGTTTTTAATTTTAATATCCACCATTCGAATTTATTAACTTAAATTTTATTACAAAACCGGAGTCTTTGTTTTCAATTTTAATATCCACCATTCTAATTTACTAACTTAATTTTGATCACAAATCCGGAGATGAGAAAAAGTTTTTGATTAAATAGTTTAAAGTATTTTTTCCGCTGTTTTCTCAACTTGAATTCAGTTTTTAAGAATCGTAGAATTTTGTCTATTTAATTGTTGATAACAAAAATTTATAAATCAGGATATTACAACATATATAATTCATAATATATGTTTAATAGAGATATAAATATATATAAGTTGATTGAGTTATGAATTCGATTTAATTGATAAAAAAATAGGGTTGTATAGTATAAAACCTAACTAATATGATTACTAACAAAAAAAAAAAAACTACACATAGTAATTGTGACAAAAAAAATGAGACATCTAGCTAGTTGTCTGAATTTAGGCAATTGAATAACAAAATATCAGACAGTTTATTGGTTGATTGTGAGAGCTAGCTACCACCTCGATTGTCCTATGTATGGTCTATGCATAAGGCAATATTATGATAATTACAATTTGAGGAATCTATAAGAGTTAATGACCAACTAATCACCACATGATCAGGCTCACATTGGTGATGAATCACATGGCCCATAACACATTTTATTTAGTAACTATATTTACGACCACTAGTGTTATATATACATAAATATTGAAAATAATGAAACTTTTAGGAAAAAATAAAATATTGTATGTGTTTTGATTTTATTATGAAAGGACCTAATTACATACGCAATAATGCAATTATAGGCTTATGGCCATGTAAATTAACTAAGTTATTTATATAAAATAACTAATAAAATTGTAGGTGACTTTTACTTGTGACAGATGGTAAATCCACTAAAGACATGCGCACTTATACATCCAAGAATTGAGTCATGCTATTTAAATTATGTGAAAACTTGACTAATGGACTGAGTAATTATAGTCCAATGTTAAAAAAAAAAGAAAACTAATAAGATCAGACAACTATACCTTTTCTTACAAACCTAACTTCATTCATTTTTTATAAATTATTTTGATTGCTTGCAACGTTACTAACTAGATCAAAAGCAAACCAATTAGGTTATCTATTTTACTTTTTGAACATCTCTCACAATTTAGATGGTAGAAAACAATATTCTCTAATTATTAACCCACCACATGGCTTAGAATCACGTTTTTAATTTATTTTTTTTTGTCAAAAAGTCATATTTCACATAAAATCTGTCTCTTGATTAAAGTCCCTTCTTACAAAATTGAAAGCGATTGTCTCAAATTTCTTTGAGAGGGATACAATCACTTATTTTCTGAGAGCAATGCTTTTGCTAGATGAACATGTATAGAGCTTCCATATATACTACAAGGAAAAATAGATTCCAGACGGAAAAAATCGTATTAAAACCATATGAAACAAGGCATTTATTCGGCATCTAAACAGAAATACACCGTTTGGAATAAGGCGTCAGAAAATCAAAACTTTACTCAGCACACTTTTTGTTTGCCGAAAAGTCATAAGACAGTTATTTGGTGAAGATCACTCCATTAAAATGACTAAACTATTGCATCCCTAGTTCGTGGACTGCAACTGCCATAAAATATGTTCACTCAATATTGATGACATTATATATATTTTGGCGATCAAAGAAAATAATCATCAATATTATTAAATCAAATTGGACCGTTATTGTTGAAAATATATTTTAGTTATATTATATGTTGTATTTGCCAAATATCTTGTTTAATAAAATGTTGTATGACGAAATGTTCTAGAATTCTTCTCATTCAATCTCCATCAATACGTAATATATTCGTCCTGCTCTCTAATAAAACAAATATATCTTATATATTATTAAAACAGGAGACACTTTTGACTATGTTATAAATTTTAGGATAAAAATTAACCTAGTTCATAACAACCCTTAAAAATAGACTTGAGATAGATTTTATTACAGATATTTATTTTAAAAATCTAAATTAATAAAAATTTAATGAAAAAACATTTAAAAAGTTAAAAAAAAAAATCGGTTACAAATTCAGTTCCGGTTCTGGTTTGGATTCGATTTTCCAGGTATATAGATTTAGGATACTTTTTTGGTATTCTATCGGGTTCAGTTCATCTAATTCGGTATTTCCTTATTTTGATTTAAGACTTATCCAAATATTTTTATTGTTTGGATAGAGTTTGGTCCGGTATATATCGAGTTTGGTCCGGTATAGATCGAGTTCGAGTATTTATATATAAAAATTCAAAATTAAAAGAGATTTAATAGAAAAACTCTAAAAAAATTTGTTTTTTGATTTGGTTCGGAGTCAGGTTTAGGTTTGGTTTTTCAAATACACATATTTATGATCTATTAATGTAATTTATCGTGTTCGTTTCAGGTTCGGTTTCTCTAATTCAAGTAAATTTCGGTTCTGATTTTGGACCTCTAAATAAAATTCAAGATATCAACACGGGTTTAGGAACCAAATAAACACAGTTGAAAAAATAATCAAATATCACGTTATAGCGTGGGTATATATCTAGTATCTTATAAAAACATTTTAAAATAAAATTTCAGTGAGGAAATAATTATAAAAATTAATTTTTATCATGATTGAAAGGAAGGAAATAATCAAATAAACCATTAATTAAAATTAGAGTTGAAAGTTACCACTTATAATATACAATTAATGATACTTTGTAACCAAATCAGTTTGTTGAGTACTTGTCACGCTATCTCCTTACTAACGTAATAATATTCTCGTGATTCATAATCAGACAAGATATATATAACTTGATAAATCGGTTGGTCAATGTTGGGACCATGAAGATTAATCATCTCACTGATTTTGTGTTGTAATGCATAGAGTGGTCCTACGATTCTGATTTGATAATATAAATTATTTTTGGTTTCGTAAATTTTGTCGTATTTTTGACTTAAGTGATATTCGTAGTAGAATCATTTGGTAAGACCGTCGTTAGTAAGAAGCCGGTCCAACTAATCCATTGCATGTCACAATGTTAAGCGGTCTAATCAATCTATCAGCTGGTAAATGAAAGCCAATGACCAGGCTTGTCCATGCCCAAATAGAATTCATATAAGCCCATTAGTTTTGGGCTATGTAATGGCCCATTTAAATGTTTTTGAGTAATACCGATAAACGATGTCGTTTGCAGTATGTGATCGTCAACGCCTGGTTCTACTGATCGATCGTCGTCGGGTTTACTTTTCCCTCTTCTTCTTCTCTCTCTCTCGAGTGGTCACTCACTCCATACCCGTGAAAAAACCCTAGAAGCAAACATGAAGAACCTCTCGAGCACCGTCGCGTTGTTCTCTTTATTCCTTTTGCCGCTTAGCTTCTCCTTCTCCGTCGACAATCCGACGGATCGGCGAGTGCTGGTTCTTCTCGACGATCTATCACTTAAATCCTCCCATTCTATCTTCTTCAACACTCTCAAGTCTCGTGGATTTGATCTCGATTTCAAGTTAGCTGAAGATTCGAAGCTTGCTCTTCAACGATATGGCCAGTACTTGTACGATGGACTGATCATTTTCGCCCCATCGACAGAGCGTAAGATCTTCGATCTCTGAGCGATATATTTGTCTGTATTTGGGTATTGATTTGGTCATTTGTTCATTTTATGTTGTATAGGTCTTGGAGGATCCTTGGATTCGAAATCCATTGCTGACTTTGTTGATTCCGGTCGTGATTTGATCTTATCGGCGGATATATCTGCATCTGAGCTAATTCGAGGCATTGCGCAAGAATGTGGAGTTGATTTCGATGAGGTTGGTTTCTCAGAATGTGGAATTATCATCTCTATGGAACAAAATGCGACTTAGGATTTTGATTTGTTAGCTATTTGTTTCCTTAGGATTCTTCAGCTATGGTTATTGATCATACCAGCTTCGCTGTATCTGATGTTGATGGAGACCACACCTTGATTGTTGCCGAAGATTTAGTGAAATCTGATGTCATTTTAGGAAAGAGCAAGATTGAGGTACCTTCTAATACTCAGACATGGGTTTTTACGAAAGTTAGGGGTGATGGGTTTCTGAATTGGATACTTTAAGCTCATTCTGTGTTTGCTTGTTGAATTACAGGCTCCCGTGCTATTCAGAGGGGTTGCACATTCATTGAACCCGACCAACAATCTGGTGAGTTCGAAGAAAAACATGCCTGTTTCTTGTATTGAGTTGATGTTGATAATTACAATATATATGTTTCTTCATATGAATTACTATGCTTTGATGTGGGAAATAACTTTTTCCAGTCTATGCCTTATACTCCATTGCTAGGTTTTGAAAGTCCTTTCAGCTTCTCCCTCAGCTTATTCTGCGAACCCAAGCTCAAAGTTGTCGAGTCCCCCCCAGCTAACTGGATCTGCAATTTCACTAGTGTCAGTCATGCAGGTTTGTCTTACTTCTGTGACTGTATGTGCACCCTTGGATATCGTGGATAGTTTGATAATCCTTGGTTGAACTTTAAGCTCACTTGTGAAAGTTAATTTCATTGAATGCCTTGAGTTCACAGTTTTTAATGTATATATAAAAACTGCAGGCCAGGAACAATGCTAGGGTTGTGATCTCAGGCTCTTTGCAGTTGTTTAGCGATAGGTGAGCAAATGTTTGATGGTAGTTCACCAGCTAATTCATGCATATGGATGTTTCTGATTCAGTGTTCTGTTTGAATGAGGCAGGTTAATCAGAAGTGGTGTCCAGAAAGCAGGGAGTCCAAACAAGTAAGTAGTAACTACAAAGATTAAGGAATATTGGTTTATTGATAGATGTTGCATTACGTTTTGATAGAAGATTAACTGATCTTATACTCCTGCAGATACGATAAATCTGGCAATGAACAGTTTGTGACTGAACTAAGCAAATGGGTCTTCCACGAAAGGGGACATTTGAAGGTATATGCATGGTCATTTTTACTTGTTTTGCTCTCTTCTCTAAACCTTCAAATCTACAGAAGTTGAGTGTTTACTCCTGTATATAATCATATGGTAGCTAGAGATTGTTAATTAGTCATCTCTTTTACCTTCATTAGTACGTTCTCACTTATTTCTGGTGTGTAGGCTGGTAGTCTTGTACACCATAGGGTTGGAGAAACAGATGAGCCAGCGATATACAGGATAAAGGATGACCTGGTATGGCTTCTACATCTTCTTTGTGTGCTTGGAAAAATTACTAGTTGGAATCTGCAGCAAGATTACAATGTGGCCTTTCATTGCAGGAATTTTCTGTGGAGATATATGAATGGTCAGGAAAGACCTGGGAACCGTATGTCGCCAATGATGTGCAGGTCCAGTTTTACATGATGAGCCCATACGTCTTGAAAACCCTGTCTACAGACAAGGTGACTTATTTCTGAGCTCCAAAGCAGAATCTTCTCTATATCTTCGGATTTAAGTTGTTCAGCCTGCTCTGTTGCCTTTTTTGCAGGGTCTATTTTCTACAACTTTCAAGGTTCCCGATGTCTATGGTGTATTCCAATTTAAGGTTGAGTATGAAAAGCTTGGCTACACTACATTATCTCTTTCAAAACAGGTGAGTAACTATCTTCAAAATTATTTCCTTGTGTTTTGTCACTTCCCAGACAAACAGTAATATGATGCATAAAACCTGGGCTTTTGCAGATTCCTGTGCGTCCTTACAGACACAATGAGTATGAGAGATTTATCCCAACTGCGTATCCGTATTACGGAGCCTGCTTTACCACTGTAAACCCTTAATCTTCCCCTCCTATCTTTTCACACACAGAGGTACAACTGATAAAACTAATCTCCAACTTTCATCTGTTTTTGTTCTTTGATGCAGATGGCTGGTTTCTTCGTCTTCAGCTTCGTTTACCTCTACCATAAATAGGATCCCTTAAATGGTACTCCAGTCCCATAAAGTATGTCAAACCTTATTTAGAGGAGAAAAACACTTATGAAACATGAGGACAATTTTGTGTCGCCGACAAGGTTTTCACTTGTTCTAGTTTTAGCAAAAGACTCTTTTTGTTTCCCTGATATGTATGTGAACGCAACTTTACGCCATTTCTCTGCTTCTCCTTTCCTCGTTAGTGAATATGTCCGAGGCAGGTCTACTTCCAGTTAGACCCACAAATTTGTGGGTCATGCCTGTGACCATAAGTATCACCCTATTATGTATTCATCTAGAATGCTGCCCACAAAAAGTGTACGCGTCTGACATACAAAAACTCTTACGGGTAGATTGTGAATAGTTAAAATTATTCGAAACATTAGTAAATTGTCAAAGATTGTAGCTAAATGAGTGGAACTATAGCTCTTTTTTTGGTAATTACAAATATAGAAGGAATTGGTAGTTGGTGGCGGCTCTTTTTTTGGTAATTAAGTACAAATCTGGAAGGAATTGGTAGTTGATGAGAAAACTACAATACAGTGGAGAAAGAAGAGAATTGATCAGAAAATGAAAAGAGAGTTGAATGATTGAAAGAGGAAGGAAGAAATCAAAGTCAAAGTCAAAGTTAGATAATACAGATACAAATATACTAACAATTGGAAAAGTAAAGTGAAAGAGACAGAGGAAGCTCAGTTGTTTCTTTCCTCTTTTTCCCACTCGCTTCTTCTCTACCACTCGCTCTTGACTCTGAGCTTAGCCCTCTATTCAATAATCTTTCAGCTTCATTTCATCTCTTCCGGAACCACCTGGAGTTTCTTCTGCTACTTACCGATCTGATCTGTCTTTTAACTTCCAACGGTAACTCTTCTCTTCAATCTCTCTCTCTGCTTCCTAAAGATCAGTTTTTCTCAGATCAAGTTGATAGATTCCAGTTTCTGCTGGACAAAACATCTGTTCTTGGGTCTTTTTTGTCCTAAAAGTGAAAACTCTTTGGTCTTTTTTGGTCCTTCACAGTCCATGTTTCGTGGGTTTTCCTCCAAAACCATGGAAGACAAATCGAATTCAAGCAGAAACAGAACCAACACTCCACCTCTTCAACAGATCCACACCGATATAGGTTCTTTATACTCAGACGACCTCGCTGCTTACAAGTCAGCTTGTAGAGATGATCCAGATTTACAATCCTTTGATTCTTCACTTCATCTACGCACCAATAGAGTCATCAACTCCCTCGCTTCCGGTTCTCAGTCTCAGTCTTTATCCTTTGACGCACTCATTGAAGTTTCAGGGTGTCTTCTAGAGATGAACCAAGAGGTCGTTAAGTATATAATTGAAAGCAGAGAAGACGTGTGGGACAACAAAGATCTTACATGTTTGGTGAATGAGTATTTTGATAGTAGTATCAAGACATTAGATTTCTGTAATGCTGTTGATAATTGTGTTAAACGTGCGAGGATTGGTCAAATGCTCTTACAGTTTGCACTTAAGCAGTTTGAGATTGAGTCATCAGGATCTGTTGAGCCTGGTACTAATAAGTATGCCAAAACTTTGGAAGAGCTCAATAAGTTTAAGGCTTCTGGTGATCCATTTGATGGAGAATTCTTCATGCTGTTTGGATCAGTTTATGAACAGCAGGTTAAGCTTTTGGAGACACTTCATAAGCAAAAGAGGAAGCTAGATAGAAAGCTTAAAAACATAAAGCATTGGAAGAAGATTTCGAATGTGGTCTTTGTGACAGCTTTTGTGTCTGTTTTGATCTTCTCAGTGGTTGCAGCAGCTGTGGCTGCACCACCAGTTGTAACCGCGGTTGCAGCTGCGTTAGCGGTTCCACTTGGTTCTGTAGGGAAATGGTGTAGTTTTCTTTGGAAGAAGTATGAAACTGCTGTTAAAGGACAGAAAGGTGTTGTGTGTTCAATGAGCATTGGTGTTATAGCTACGAAGGCAAATATGGACAACATTTTAATACATATTGATAAGTTGAAGATTGAGATGGAATCAATAATGCATAAAGTTGACTTTGCAATAAAGGAGAAAGAAGAAGAAGCAGCTGTGAGGCTTTCAATGCACGAGATCAGTAAGAAGTATGATGATTTCACCGAAAGAATCGAAGTTGTCGGTGAAAACGCAGCAAAGTGTAGCAAGAGTATCTCATTGGCGAGAACAACTGTTCTAAGACATATTCTAAGCCTCCCCACTTCTTCAGATTTAGATCAAGGAAATTTGTAAGTTGTGGCTTTTTTCTTTTGTTGAGTTTGTGTTAAGGTTTAAATCTTTGGCTCACTCTTTTTTATCATGCGTCTTGATCAGGATTGAAGCTATTGCATTGTGAGAGATAGACTGTATAAAAACAGGTGGTTTTACAGAAGAGGTTCTTTGGTATGTCACATAGACATAGCTTACCTATATATATGTTCTGTTGTATTTGTATAGCAGAGCTCTTGTATACTTGTGATCTTTCTGTTTACCACAACATAATGTATTTACTCAACTGGAAATAAAATTCAAAGTCCAAACTGATTAATTAGTGTTGTGGAACTTTATGTTTCTGCGAGGTGATACAGATTAGAAACTCAAACCTTGTCTTGGTTCAGTCAACAAAGGATATTATGAAGACATAAACTAGCCAGATGGGGGAAGTAATGAGATTGTCCTGAGACTTTACCTTAGTTATTTTGTAAATAGTTCCTTTGGAGTTTTTGTTCTTTGTTTATAATATATCAAACTCCATATTGATGTTCACACCCATGTAGAGCAATGTTTCTGCAACTTGATCTGACATATCAACTAACTCAACCCATTCCAATTATATTGACTTTTGTTATTACTAGATTTTCCACAGAGAAACATTTAAAAAAGACCAAATCATACGTGGCCTTTTACAATGTGATTAGCTGTCGATTTTTGGCGATTTAAATCTCCAATCACCTTCAACTTCATCAAAGCAGATCACATTTGTCTTCTCTTGATTATATTGGTCTTGAATGAGATTCTGATCCAAATTCACGTGAGTATCTCTTTCTCTTCAACTTCAACACACTTGATCTGTTTAGCTCCTTGTTTTTGTAAACTTGTCTGATGTCATAAGCTCTTTGGATTTCCTAAGCCTTTTTGTCTTTTCTCTGTAATTCTCTTTTTGGTTTTTGGCATTTTCAGTTTTTTATTAGCTTCAGAAGTCCACATATACATATCAATGGGGTGCTGTGGATTCTTGTGGGAGCTCATGAATGGCAGAAAATCCTCTTCACCAGTTTTTGGGGTCCCAACAGATATTCGATCCAAATACTCAGCAGACCTGAGTTCTTACATATCCGCTTGTAAGAAAGACTTTTCCCTCAAGTCCTTTGATGTTATGCTTCACTATCGTACCAACAGGATCATTAGCTCGCTAGCTTCCCAGACCAAGAATCAATCTCTAAACGTAGAGTCACTCGTGGAAGTCAACGGATTTCTTCTACAAGTAAACGAAGAAGCAGTAAGAATCATCATCGAAAGCAGAGAAGATGTTAGGAAGAACAAAGATCTCAAGTCTTTGGTAGATGTCTACTTCAAAAGTACTTCCAAAACATTAGATTTCTGCAATACAGTCGAAAACTGCGTCAAGAAAACAGAAATCAGCCGACTTCTTATTGGATTCGCGTTGAAACAGTTTGAAATGGAATCTGTAGAAACAAATGTTGAAGGAAATAAGAAGAAGAAGTATGCAAAAACATTGGATGAGCTCAACAAATTTATAGCCATGGGAGATCCTTTTGATGGAGAGTTCATGAGTCAGTTCAAGTCGGTTTACCAGCAGCAGATGTTGCTTCTGGAAGAGTTGCGTAAGCTAAACGCAAAGCTTGAGAAGAAACAAGGGAATCTCAAGACATACAAGATATTATCAAATGTGTTTTTCGTGACTACATTTGTTTTAGTTTTTGTCTTATCAGTGGTTTCAGCAGCAATGATTGCTCCTCCTGTAGTAGGTTTGATTGCAGCTGTTTTAGTACCAGCTGAGAATGCAAGAAACTGGTGTAACAAGATGTGGAGAGGTTACGAGAAAGCTGTGAAGAGACAGATTGGTTTGGTTTCAACATTGGAGACTGAAGTGAAGATTAACAATGAAGTGTTGAACAATATAAACTCCGAAGTTGAAAACCTGAGGATTAAGTTCTCTTCGATTCTACATACGGTGAACACAGCTGTTGAAAGAGAAGAAGAAGAAGAAATGGTGATGAGTCTCCAAGAAATCAATAGGAAAGTACATGGTTTTACTAAGAAAATTACGCAAGTTGGTGAAGATGTGGATAAGTATAGAAGATACATTGCTTCAGGGAGACTTACGGTTCTGGAACACATGGTTTATCAGTTACCTGCCGTTTCGTCTTCGGAAGTATCTTAAATAGCATCAATGGAATGTATTTGATGTTGTGCCGTGCGTTACACTCAACAACATATGATGTGGGCTTTAAAATTGGGGTTTTAGGCCCAAAATATTTTTATGTCTTGGCTTGGCCCATTTACAAACTATTAATTAAAATAATAATATATCATGTGTGATTTGTTTTCTTGTCTTTTTTTCTTTCTATTTTTCCTCTCTTTTTTTTTTGGTTAAAAATTAAGCTAAAGTTTATTTTCTCCTTTTTTCATTCTCTTAAAATTCATACTATTAAACAAGAGATACAAAGAAATAGCAACACAGAGGAAACAATTGTATTTGTGTACCAGAGCTATTTGTATACTTGTGAAGTTGTGATCTCTCTATTTACCACAACATAAATGTATTTACTCGACTGAATATAAAATTCAAAGTCCAAACTCATTATTATCATCGAGTGTTGTGGAACTTATGTTTCAGCCAGGTGCTACAAATTAGAAACTCAAAGCTTGTCTTGGTTCAATCAACAGAGGATCTTAAGAAGACACAAACTAGCCAGATATGGCAGGTAATGAGAGTGGCCTGAGACATTAAGCAAAGATGAAAATCAAAGAAGTCAAGTGAAAAACTTAAAAAATGGTTCCTTTTGGAGTCGTCTTTGTTTATAATATATCAAACTCCATAATGCTTGTTACACCCATTTAGAGCAATGTTTCTGCACTTTGATTTGATATTTCAACAAACTCAACCCATTTCAAATATTTGGACAATTGTTATTAAAAGCTTTTCTACAAAAAAACTTATAAAAAGACCAAATCATATGTGTCCATTAACAATATGACTAGCTGTCCATTTTTGGGGATTTAAATCTTCAATCATCTTCAAATTCAGCAAAGTAGATTACATTTGTCTTCTCTTGAGCGAGATTCTGATCCAAAGTCACGTGAGTTTATCTTTCTCTTCAACTCCAGCACAATCTGTTTTATCTCCTTGCTTTTATGTTTTTTTGTTAACTTGTCAGTGACAACATAAACTCTATAGATTTCCTAATCCTTTTCGTCTTTTTTCTGTATTTCTCTTTCAGTTTTTGGCATTTTCAGTTTTTTATTAGCTCCAGAAACCCACTTCACCAGTTAATGCGATCCTAGCAAATATTTGGTCAAACTACTCATCAGACTTGAGCTTTTACACATCCGCTTGTAAGAAAGACTTATCTCTCAAATCCTTTAATTCTTTGCTTCACCAATGAACCAACAGAGTCATCAGCTCGCTCGCTGCTCAGGCCAAGGCTCAATCTATAAATGTAGAGTCTCTCATGGAGGTCAATGGATTTCTTTTTGAACTAAACCAAGAGGCAGTAAGAGTCATCATCGAAAGCAAAGAAAATGTTAAGAAGAACAAAGACCTTAGGTCATTGGTTGATGTCTACTTCAAAAGTACTTTTACGACATTAGATTTCTGCAATACAGTTGAAAATTTGCTTGAAGAAAACAGAAATCAGCCAACTTCTTATTCGATTGCGTTGAAACAGTTTGAGATTGAATCTGTAGAAACGGATGTTGAGGGTAGTAAGAAGAAGAAGTATGCAAAAACGTTGGAAGAGCTGAACAAATTTAAAGCCATGGGAGATCCTTTTGATGGAGAGTTTTTGAGTCGATACAAGTCGGTCTACGAGCAACAGGTTTTGCTTTTGGAAGATTTGCGTAAGCTGAAAGTCAAGCTTGAGAAGAAACATAAGAATGTAAAGACATACAGGATATTGTCGAATGTGTTTTTTGTTACTGCGTTTGTTTTTGTTTTTGTCTTATCAGTGGTTGCAGCCGCAATGATTGCACCTCCTATAGTTAATGTGGTTGCAGCTGTTTTGATTGTTCCGATTGAGATGGCAGGAAGATGGTGTTACAAGATGTGGAAAGAGTACGAAAAGCTGTGAAGAGACAGATAGGTTTGGCTTCATCATTGGAGATTAATGCAACGATTAACAATGAAGTGATGAATAATATAAAATTCGAAGTTGATAACTTGAGCATTAGGATGTCATCAAATCTGAAGACTGTGGAGTTTGGTGTGGAGAGAGAAGAAGAAGAAATGTCGATGAGACTTGCAATGCAAGAAATTAAGAAGAAAGTAGATGGTTTTGCTGAGAAAATGGAACAAGTTGGTGAAAATGCAGCCAAGTATAGCAGATACATTGCTTTGGGAAGACTTCTAGTTTTGGAACACATGCTTCAGTTAAACTTTGATTCATGAAATGGGCGTTTAGAAGACATTTATGTTTGAGACGTGTGTTACACTCAACAAACGTTATGGGCTTTTAAATTCGGCTTGTAAACCCATAATAGTCTGGTTCTCTGGCTTGGCTCATTGAATGATATTGATTAAAATAAGAGATAATTACTCAACTAGTCTCAATTAATACCTAAATGATTTATATAGTCTTCTCCACCCTTAGAAAAAAAAAACGTGTGAAATGACCAAAAAAAAGAAGGACTTTCATCTTATTTACTCTAATGCCATTGAAAAAAAAAAAAACAAACAATTTCCAAACTAGTCTCACTTTCTCCACTTTCTTCTTCACGTTC
>OVAX01003106.1:5455-22614 GCA_900406405.1 Lepidium africanum
TTTCTCTTATTTGTTACAAGACTGATTTTATGACAGCTCATTGTCTGAAAAAAAAAAAAAAACAAAAACAACATATAAACTGAAGATCTACTAATACTTTGGTCGCTGCGAAAAAATTAGAATGATTAGAAAAGAGATACAGACATTTGGATTAAAATGTCATTTATTAAAGTAGATGTTATCGAACTTTTTTACTGAAATTTGGAGGAGATTTTGGTATTAGACCATAATATTCCTTAGACTAGGATGATACATGTGCTTTTAGCTCGGAGTTATTTAGATTCCATAATATTATATAATTAGGATTTTTTATATCTTTGGTCACATATTTGGTTTGTTATGTAATATAATAATCAATATGGATAATATTGTGCTACTATTTTAAAATGGGTAGCATATTTGTGATGTTTAGTTTTAAGTTGAACTCAATAAAAAATATTAACTTTAACGTATGTTTAATAAATTCGTTTTTGGAAATTTTTTGAAAAAACATGTACATAAATTATTGAAACTTAGACGTAATGTTCGATTTCTCTTTATCAAAAAATAGAATCTTAACATCTTCAACTATAAGGTGAAGGGGTCTCTCCATTATCCTCGTCATTGTCATCATCATCGCTCATTTTGATTATCTCTAATGGCTTTGGCTTAGCTTGAGATCCGTTGTTGAGATCAATTTCTGATATACTTGACTAAAGCAGAGAAACTTTAGAATCCTTAGTCGGTGTCCCTCCTCCAATGATGCCCTTTGCTGGTACTTCTACATCTCCATGAAAATACTCATCACCTGTAATTGAGAAGAATTGAGATTGGATCAATTCTAGAACATCTCGTTTTTTAACTGGTTACAATAGAGCAACCAAATTGGTAGACCATCCAGTTGATGCAAATCAATCTCAAATCTATAAAAGATCCTTATGCCAATTCCTTTCATGTTCTGCCAAATACAAAAGAAAAAAAAAAGAAAATAAGAAAAGAAAAGAAAGAAAAACAACATCGTAGATCCACCATATACATTATATTCTGAAGTCCCCTGCAAATGCAAATAGTACAAATAAGGTTTCAGCAAAATGTCAAAGAGCTTCAGCAGAAACTTACGCACAAGTTCAAAGACACAATCAAAAATAGAAATGGCGAACCTTAAACATGGATCGCTGACACAAGGTGTCAGTAACAAACACAATTACCAAATCATCTCTGATCATGAATCAAAAAGTTCTGTTTTATTTTTGTTTGTAAGAGAATGATCTCTGGACACACCTGTAATAACAATAGCTTTAACATCATTCCTTCTCAAGGCCTCCACGTAAGTACTCTAGAGGTCATATAGCACTTTACAAAAATATACAAAATAGAGTCACAGATCATGAATTCTTTCCGAAGATGAAAATACAATTTGAAAGATTGCAAAAGCCAAAACGAAAGTCGAACGGATTGGGCGATAATCAAATACCAAAAATAACCTAGGATTTGATGAGATGAATTTCAAAAATTAGTAAAACAAATAAAACTGAAAATGTAGAAGAAAATGCTATCGAAATTTAGAGGATTAATAGGACGATTGATGAGTGCTATGACGGCAAAACCATCCTTCACTGCCAACGGAAATTAGAAAAACAAATCCAAGTAGAGTACCTCTTGAACGGGAGGTAATTCTCGTTTAGTTCTCTCTCGACATGGATCCGATTTTTTGACTGAAGATGATGAAAATGATCTTTCTTTCAACTCTATGTACAATCACTATTCTGTGAGATAATCAATCATTAGAAGCATTCACCTGTTAAGCTTTTCCTTCTCATAATGTCAAAAATGTTCGAAGAGGAGATAATTAGATGAACACAAACAACAAAACTAAAATACCCAATTTGGTTTTCGATAATATCATAGCATAAACAAACCACTTAAAAAATATCCAACTTTATTATCAGAAATTTACCTTTACAGAAGCATCTTCATTATCAAATTTCTTAAAGAACGAAACTCTATAAGTATTAAGACCTAAAACACTCAAAACAATTCTAGTTTTTCTAGTATCAATCTCCAAAGATGGGTCTTATAAAATTGTCTTATGGTTGTTAGTTGTGATTTTACCCTTAAACTAATGTAGTATTTTTCTATGAATTGACCATATTTAGAATCATTTCTAGTATAAACAAAAATAGATCCATCAAATTCAACTATAACTGCTTCAAAATCAATTCTACCTGAAAGCAATTGCGATGTCGTCTTCGAATTTCTCAAGAGCTTTATCCATGATTTCAAATGGAGAAACATGTTCAAGTGGGTTGTTCAAAATCCTCAACATCTCTTCCTTTCTCTTCAACTTTTGAAACAATTCATCAAAACCCCAAATTAGGAATCGAGAAAACTAATCAATCGTAAAATAAAAATTTGAGAAAAGAGGGAAATAAATAGTGAGAATAACTGTAAATAAGTGGAGAATTATCTAGATTTATGAACAGATTAATATGTGGTGTATGAAGAAAAAGGGGAAACGTATTAATGTTCGTCTTTAATACACCCAAGATCTTCTTTTTGCTTGAAAATTATTTGATTTATCGTATTCTGTGTTTGTTCTCTTTCGTGTTGTTTATATTTTGTTCTGTAAAACTTTTTTTATTTCATTATTAAACCAAGTAAGTAAATAGTAAAAAAAAAATGAATGTGTGTAAGTGGAGTTGCTTTTTTTGTTACAACTATTTTTTATATTTTATTCAATTTATGTTAAAAAGTAAATTTAAAAACGAAAATAATAAGAGGACTAAAAGAGAATTTAAGGATTGGGCTTTTGTTACTTTCTTACAAATTGAGGTTAAAAAAAAAAGGACCTCTATTTTATTAATATTAGATGTGTACTCCACCACCGTTAAGGTAAAATGATTTTCTTTTTTAGAAACGGATAATATAATCTAATTCTCAGACTTTTAACCATATCACATTAAACAATTTCTTAGAATTAATTTATAGTAGAAAAAAAAAATAGAAATAGACATGTAAATACTTAGTCGGAATGATGCTGAATGCAGAATCTGGCATAATTTTTTTTTATTTTTATACCAAATCTTGCGGAATAACTTAAAATCAAATGCTAACCATGAAATCTGGCTGAATTTGATAAAAATATATTATTTAAAACAAAATAAAAATAATAAATTTTTATACGTTTCAAAATTAAAATAAAAGAAATATTATATGAAAATTAAATCTTCATACTTTTTATGTGCAATGTATACATTATTAAAACATGACTTATATATTTTTCTGCATTATATAAAAATTAAATGGTTCATTTTTAGTTGATATCCATATATATTTGCTTATATCTAGAACCAAACCAATATTCAACAGATCCAATTTTATGTATATTTAAATGATTTTTGGATATTGTAGATATTTTGTGTAATTTTAAGAAATTTGAAGTTGTTTGTTCTCAATTCCTTTTACGAATCTGTTCGAAGTTCAAAACCGATTAAAACCAACATAAAATCAAACTTTTTCAGAACCTAAATAAAATATACATATAGATTATCTAAACTGATCAATCATTTTTTAATATGTTTGTTATTTAAATATTAATTAAAAATGTAAGTATTGTGAAATTGAAAAAGTATTGAGTAGTAATCGAGGAATGCATTAGTTGAGGAATTATGTAATACCATATTTTCTTCAGTTATCAGTTAAGGCCAAAGAGAACAAACAAATAAATCATTTCGTGGTTTTTTTTTGTTAACATTGGATCAATAAGCCTCGATCCATAGCTTAAAATTCACCTTTAAAATTCTTTTTTCAAGCTATTATGCAACGTGTAAGAATTGAACTCTTGTGCCAAATCATTAGTTGGATTATCCTAACCACCAAACTGAAAGCAATTAGGCAATTGTCTTGTGATTTATTAATGTATTTTATTAGAAGTTACAAACTACAACTATTGTTATTCAGTACTCAAAATTAATCAGCATGAACATATGTAAAATGGATGTGTTGCCATATTTGAAAACTCAAAAGTCAAAACTAGATTTTTGTAGAATATTGAATTTTATAGATAAATTGTCATATTGATGACATGACTATTTCAAAATTTCTACTCCAAATGATTTGAGTTTTGTGTAAGAATAGAATAGTTGCTATAATACCTATTTTTTTAATACTGCTTGAATCCACGGGATTTATAAATTTACAACCTCTTTTAAAATACTTTGAAATCATCAAAATATATTTAAAATATTTTGATATAAATAGATTTGAATACATATTTCAGAATAATAGCTGCAAATATTAAAAAGATATCTACAAATATAGTATAAAACAGTAAAAATGATTAGCTGATAAAAAAAAACAGTAAAAATGATTAAAATGATTATATATAATAGAAAATTAAATGTATAAATATATATATGTAGAATAGTTTACTTAACCATGGACTAAAGGCTTTTTGCAATTGTTATGATAAACCGAACTGAAATTTGATGCAATTTTTGAATAGGAAATTGGAAAAGGAGAAAAAGTGAATTCAAAAAAGTGCTGACCAGATTGAAAAGGACAATAAAAAGAAAGCCAAAAGGAGAAGAAAAAGAGAAAGAGACTCTCTTTCTTTAATAAAAAGTCCACAAAAACAAAAATAAAAAAATGAAACTTGTGGCTGAGAATCCTCACGTGGATGACGTGGCACACAGGGCGAATCAAAAGGTTGTATAGTTTGCGAGATCACATCAAAAACTGTAATCTTTTTCTTTCTTTCTCACACAGACAAAAAGGATTGCAAAAATTTGCATTTACCCAAAAAAAAATTAAAAAATAAAGAAAAACTCAGACAACCACCGAAAACAAGACAGTCGTTTCTCTTTCTTAAAAAAAAAAAAAGTTTGTAGCTTTTTTTCTCTCTGTCTTCTCAAAAGTTTCCGCTTTTTTCTCGCTGGAAGACGAAGAAGTGAAAAGAATAACCATGTCTGATCCGGCGATTAAGCTGTTTGGGAAGACGATTCCTCTACCTGAGCTTGGTGTTGATTCTTCTACTAGCTGTGCCGGAGTTTTAACCGATAATCAAGACCAGAATCCTGTTCGGTTATCAGATTCGTGTACCGGAGATGATGATGAAGAGATGGGTGTTTCCGGTTTAGGAGGAGAAGGAGAAGAAGGAGGATATGATGGTGCTGTTCCTGCTGGAGAAAGCGAGTGTGAGAAAAAGGTTAGCTTCTTTTTTGTTTTTGGATTTGTAAATCGTTTTGGTTCATCGATTTTATTGGGTTGATGTTAGATTGCTTGAAAGTCTTTGTTTTTCTTGTAAAAGGTTTGGTTTTGGTATGTTTCTGTTGAACTAGGTTTTCATTAGTTTTGGGGATTTGGAATTTGTAAATCTGGAATATCAAATGAGTTTTTTTTTTTTTTTTAATTAACTAATTCGAGATCTCGATTAGTTTTATTTGGTTATGATTTGATGAAGATGCTTTTGTGGCTTCTGTGTTGAATTAATGTGTTGATATTGAATTGCTGAAGAACTTTTAGGGTTTATAATGATTATTAACAGGAGCTTAATTAAGATCACTAGTTTAACAAATTACCCTTTTTTTGCTTCTCTGATTCTGTTATTTCTAAATGCTTTAAATTTGATCAATCTCTGAACATTGTCAATTTAGATTCTATTTAGCTTTTAGCACAGAACTGCGATCTTTACCGGTCTCTTATGTATCAGTTTGTTGTTATCTCAGGAAATTCAGGAAGAAAAAGATAATGAGTGTCCGGACGAGCATGTAGAAGAGTCAATGAGGCATGAATCTAATGGCGTTGCGACGACTACATCGTCAGGTCTAACTGATCAAGCGGAAGCAACAAAGGTTGCAAAGACGAATGAAGAGTTGTCACAGAATGAGAATGGTGGTCCTCCTTGCACTCAAGATGGGAAGCTAAAGAAACCTGACAAGATTCTACCATGTCCGCGATGTAACAGCATGGAAACCAAATTCTGTTACTACAACAATTACAATGTTAACCAACCTCGCCATTTTTGCAAGAAATGTCAGAGATATTGGACAGCTGGTGGAACAATGAGGAACGTTCCGGTTGGTGCAGGGCGACGAAAGAACAAGAACCCTGCTTCTCATTATAACCGTCATGTAAGCATAACAACTGCGGAAGCTATGCAGAAGGGAGCAAGAACTGATATTCAACATCCTAATGGTGCAAATCTTCTCACTTTTGGCTCTGATTCAGTCCTATGTGAATCAATGGCATCTGGATTGAATCTTGCTGATAAGTCAATGATGAAGACACAAAACAGATTGCAAGAAAACAATGAAGGCTTGAAGATTACTGTTCCTTTGAACCCTTCAAATGAAGAAGCTGGAACTATCAGCCCAATGTCAAAAGTTCCATGCTTTCCAGGACCACCAACTTGGCCATACGCTTGGAATGGAGTTTCATGGACAGTCTTACCGTTTTACCCTCCGCCACCTTACTGGAGTTGTCCGGGTATTCCACCAGGGACATGGAACAACTTCACTTGGATGCCACAACCCAATTCTCCATCAGGGTCCGGTCCAAATTCTCCAACACTAGGTAAACATTCTCGTGAAGAGACCGTTTCTGAACCAGGAACAGCTTCAGAAGAAACCGAGTCACTTGGTAGAGAGAAAAGCAAACCCGAGAGATGCCTATGGGTTCCTAAGACTCTAAGGGTCGGCGATCCAGAGGAAGCTGCAAAAAGTTCAATCTGGGAAACATTAGGGATCAAAAAAGACGAAAAAGCAGATACATTCAGAGCTTTCAGATCATCAAACAAAGAAAAAAGCAGCTCTGAGGGAAAACTTTCAGGAAGACGACCAGAGTTGCAAGCCAATCCTGCTGCTCTTTCTAGGTCAACAAACTTCCATGAGATTTCATAAGAAGAAGATGAAATTATGAAAGCTGATTTGATTATTTTGAGTTTAATCTTGTGTTCCAAGAAAGCAGGTGAGTTCTTTTTGTACATATAGTCATATAAAAACATATATATAATGGTTGAAATAGTGAGGGAGAGGTAGTTTTTGGGTTGCAGAGTGAAAGTTTGTTGTATCATAAACCCAAAACTGTAGTTAAATAAATCTTGCAGGAAATAGCTTATGCTCGTCTCCAAAGATTGCCATTCTTGATACTAAACTCCATAAAATTATTTGTTTCAACCAAACAATATTCAAAAGGAACATAATTTGAACTAGAAAAAGCAATCAGGCTTTCGATTTTTTTTAAAAGGCTAATCAGTTGAGTTGAGCTACGTAGAACAGTCAAGATGTTCAGGAACTCCTGCTTAGAGCCCAAGCTGACGAAGAAAAATGGAGAAGACTCCCAACAGACCTAGCCCCAATATCTAACCAGCCTGCGCATACTCTCGAGAAAAATTGAACTCCACCTTCAAACGGGCTAAAAATGCAATGTGGATGGAACCTGGCCTAGAGAGTGAAAGATGTGGTGTGGACTGGGTTTTAAGGGATCATTTGGGTGGGTAGCAAAATGGATTTGGTGCTCAGGCCTTTCCAAGATTGTGTTGGAGTACCGAAACATAGGCTGAGGCATTGCGATGGGTGATATTGATGATTACAAGGATGTGCTATAGAAAGGTCTAAGAGTGTTGTGGATGGAGTAAACGGAAGAGAAGGGTGGTCACTTCTAAGTGGTGCAGTTCAGGATATTCACACTCTAGTTGGTGGTAGAGATAACTTTTCCACAGAGGAATTCAAGTGGATGACGAAGTAGTTAGGATGTCTATTTCTTTTGTGGAAATTATGAAACTATGTTACATACTTATATCTATAGTCCCGAAGTGTTTGGAGCCTCTTATAACAAGGTATCAAAACGTTGCATAGGTGAATTGAAAATGAAGTTTATGAGTTAGAAAAAAAAACACAAGCTAATCAATTAGTCTTTCAATTAGAAAAACTTAGCCATTTATGAGGTGACTGTAGCATGGAAACAAATTTGGAGAAATCAACGGAGATGAACTTAACAATTTGACTAAATAGATTTTCTCTGCGTATTAAAAGCCCACATTAGTGTTTTCATCTTTATAAGAAAACTCCATATTTTTTGAAGAAGCTAAAATGTAATTTATGTTGATCATGACTTTGTGTGTTGACTGATGAATGAAATATCTTAAAATCTAAACCATTTTGTGTGTTCATAAACAAGTTTACAAAAAAGCTATATAGCTGAGAAATGACTCATTTTTTTCTTGGTCTTCGAACTTTTTTAGCGACTACGAACTTTCCTGATAAGTGTAATGGGTCTATGTATGTAGAGAATATTAATCTCATATTGACCAAACACAACCAATAAAACACATTCTCATTAGAATAAAATAAGCAAAGCAACAGAATTATTAAAATAATTAAGTTTATAAGAAAATGCCAAAAGAAAAAGAAAGCCACTATCTTGTTCACTTAATTGCCAGGAAATTTACTTAGGAAATTAGATGCAACCGTGACATGACTTTGTGTTTTGTCTTTTCCAGAGCATAATTTACTCATATTTCTTTTTCTTGAGGGCTGCATAAATTAGTCATCATCTAAGTTATTTTCAATGTTTGGTCAAACAAGTAAGAAAATATTATAAAGTTTGATATTTTAAAATATAAGCAACTAGTTAATTGTGGAGCTTTTTTTATCTGAATTTCTAATTGATTTCATGTTTTTATAAGTCTTCTATAACCTATATTTGGTTACTTGTTTAGCTTATGGCTTAGCAAAAGGAATTCTTCCGGTTACAATCTTATTTACTTCACTGTTTTTTTTTTTTTTTTGAATTATGTAGTCTTAACATTATCATATATAATATATATATATATATATATATCATCATTTTTTTTTAAAAAATGAAAATTTTCAACAGTGATTTCTTTTGTCCATCTCTCTAACTTTTTCCACGAGACTTCGATATCAGGTAAATGCGTGATCTAACATGAGAGTCTTAAGAAATTTGAGTTATGTATTGGATCTTCTCGACCCAATAGTTAAAAAAATCCCAATACATAATCTTAGTTCAAAAACGATTTAAGTTCATTAATTACGTATATAATACAGCTAAATAAATAATAATAAAATATGAGTAAACAATGACCAAATTTCTCTTCAAATAAGTACAAAAAACAACTCCCATCAATGGTGCAGAAGAAATTTCCTCTTAATTTATTTAATTATCTAACACTAAAAGTCTGTTAGTAAGTTTCCAGTTTCCTTACCAACTTGGTCACTTCTTCCAAACTGCAGTTTCCTCTCTTTTGCCTCTCCAACCAAACTTGCATCCATGTTGACTTCTTCATCATCTATATATATTAGTCATCAACAAACTCACATCTCCAACATCTCCTCAACAACATTTATTCATTCATTTGCTTAGTTTTAGTTTTCTAACAAAAGGTATGACTGAAAACCACTTATATAGCTTTATAACCATGGAGAAGAAGAGTTCTTTGTCTGATTGTCAACATTGTTCTTTTTCTTTCCATTTGTTTGGTCTCATCGAAATCATCCTCTTCGGTTTTTTCAAATGGGTTTCTTTCGCTCAGATCTTTTTTGGCAAATTTTGGTCTGTTTTTCAACTCCAACGATGTGTTTCTGAGACCAAGAGCAAAGATCTTTGCAGAGAACATGCTGCTGATGATGATGGTCTTTGCAGAGAAGATGTAGTGATGGTGATGAAGAACTTAGGGCTTCTCAACGACTCAGAAAGTGAAGGACTTCAGAAACAGTACTGTTCTGAGGAGCTCTCAAATCTGTTTGAAGAGAAAGAGCCTAGCTTAGGGGAAGTGAAGCAAGCTTTTGATGTTTTTGATGAAAACAGAGATGGGTTTCTTGATCCTACAGATTTGCAGAGAGTTCTAACAATCCTTGGCTTAAAAGAAGGATCTAACCTTGATAATTGCAGGAGAATGATCGAATTATGCAATGGAAACAAAGATGGAAGAATCGATTTTCATGGATTTGTGAAGTTCATGGAAAACAACTTCTGCTAAAGTCATAGTTTCTGATGTAGCAATTTATCAACTTCCTTTTTTATTGTTTTTTCTTGCTTTGAGATCGTCTGTTGATATTGGTATCTCATCACTTTCTTGTATAAATTGCTAAGCTTCCATTTCATGCCAAAAGCTCCTTTAGAGCGTAAAACCAATGAGATTGGAAATAACTGTCACATACGTATAATCTGTCAAACTTGTTACTGCTGGGACTAAGCCTGACGAATTCTGAGCTATTAGACACTATTTACAACTGAGCTTTGATGACTAGAGATCTCGAAAAAATGAATTGCTATATAAGATAATCAAAGCTTGTGAGGCAGCAATAGAGGTGCTGGAGCTCCCCATCACACTAATTTATCTTTCGTTTTGAATCTTCACCAATAATCACAACAAGAACACTGACCATCTCGGAAATGATGGAACCGATTAGAATCTCTGATAACTATGTACCGGTTTGAGAGCTTCGAGATGAGCTTGATTGCAGAGTGACAATCATCACATATCCTCACGTTTTTAGTCACGTATAATGGTGAGTTTTCGGGAGTTTTCATCAGACCATATGCCACAGCTAGCTTCTCACTATGATAAGAGAGGTTATCTTCTCTCTGTTCTTCATCCACATCATGGAAAACTCCAGCGACATCAGGCAAATACCCTAACGGCCTAATCTTCGACAAAATTTCCTTCACCTTTGCATAAATCAGCAAAATCTCGGGGTGTTGATTTTCTTCTGCAAGAAACACATGGGTTTGATTACGTATCCCTATCCAGCTGACTCCAGGCTCCTTCTTAACCCCCCTGTTATTCATCAACGAACGAACTTTTGCGACGCCTTCCCATTCCCTTGACTTGGCATGAATATTGGATAGCAATATGTAAATACCTGAATCATTTGGATGCATTTCAATGGCATATTCTGCGACCTGCTTTCCTAAACTGTAATTCCGGCGAACATAACAAGCATTGAGCAAAGATCTCCAAGCCACAACGTCCCACTCAATTGGAGCTGTTCTCATGAAATTTTCAGCCTCCTCAAACAATCCAGCCTTGCTTAAAAGTCCAACAATGCATGTATAATGTTGTAGATCAGGCTGAACACCATATAGCTTCATTAGCTGGTTAAAAAAATAAAGCCCTTCCTCCACAAAACCAATTTGGCTACAAGCATGCAAAACACCGATAAAAGTTATGCGGTTGGGAAACTCTCCTGCAATCAGCATCTTATCAAAGGCTTCAAGCGCTTCCCTCCCCAGTCCATGATGTGACAATCCACAAATAATTGCGTTCCAAGTAATTATATCCCTAAAAGTTATGCCTGCGAATGCTTTCCTTGCATCCTCAATGCTGCCACTTTTGGCGTACATGTTAACCAAAGCATTACCAACCATTACATGGTTCCGAAAACCAGATTTTACGACAAGCCCATGTAGAAGATCACCCTGTTTTAGAAGGGATAGCTCTCCAACTGAATTCAACAAAATAGAAAATGTGTAGTCATTCGGGGGAACCTCTTTAGTTTCCATTCCCTTGGCAAACAGATTCAGAGCCTCCTCAAAAGACTTATTCTGGAAGTAAGCATCTATGATCGTTGTATTTAAGACAATGTTTTGAGCATGTGTATCGTTGAAAACTCTCTGAGCATATAGGACTTTACCACATTTACCATACATATTAACAAGTGCACCAATTACTTCAACATCACAGTTGAAACAAACCCTCACCATCCGGCTATGAATCTGCCGAGCTAAATTCAAATCTCTGAGATTGGAGCAAAGCTTTAAAGAAGACATATACGTGATGTTGTCCCACACCAAATCTTCGTTAGCCATTCTTCTCAAAACATCAACCCCTTCTTTTAAAGCACCATACTCTAAATATCCACTAAGAGCGGAACTAAAAGTAGAGAGATCACAATAAGGAAGATCATCCAGAATTCGGATAGCCTCTCCTGTGCCCGTACATGAAGAATACATGTACACAAGAGTATTTCTTACATACTCATGAGACAACAAATCAGATTTAAGAAAAAATCCATGACATTGCTTACCTTCTTCAATTCTCCTAGAGCATGAACAGGACTTAAAAACTACAGTGGCTACAAACTCATTAGGCTGTGATTTACCAGAAACAAGCATACTTTTGAATAGTTTCAACACTTCAAAATGAAGCCCAGAATTTTGAAAACCCTGCATCATCGCACGCCAAGAAAACACATTTCTCTCAGGCATTGAATCGAACAACTTGCGTGCACATACAGTTTCTCCGCATTTCTCGTAGAGATTAAGCAAAGAATTGATCTGGAATACGTCTTCAGCACGAGATGATTGGTCCGTAACAATGAAATGAGCGTGAATTGATTGGCCAGTTCTTAGATAGCTGGAATCAGCACAGACTTTCAAGAGATCGTTAAGGCGATCAATCGGGAGAAGGGCTTTGTTTGGTTTGGGTAATAAAGACGCAAGTGCATTCCACTTTAACAGTCGTTGTTCGATTACAGACAAGGCGGACATGGCGCCAAAATTGTTCCTTTTTTCTTTCCGAGAGATAAACGAGAGAAAGTGCTCAAGCTTTGACGGAGGATTTCTGTCTCATATTGACGTTGACCTTATTAAAGAAATAGCTATATATCTACCAAAAAAAAAAAAAAAAAAGGGAATTAAAAGAGATGGTATATCTTTTTGTTGATAATGGTACGGTAGAAACTAATCATATTTGTCTATTTTAAATTTTTCAAAATTGATTGGTTCACTCAATAAAAAATTTTATCAACCAAGGCCTGTATGTATTCTTATATTAATTTTTAATAAAACTTTTAGGCGCAAAAAAAAGTCAACTATATGCCGATTTAAAATAAAACTTTAAATAAGACTAATAAAATTTAAACATTGTTGAGTTACTCTCAATTTAGTGGTTAGAATAATTCAGCTAATGATGTGATACAATAGTTCGATTCCTACGTACCCACTGCATTATGGTAACTTAAAAAAAAAATTTTACAGGTAAGTTTTATGATATAAACCAATCTAATATTGACAAAAAAAACTTACATTAATATCTCTCTAATTTATCTGTCTAAAATAACTCTCTTGACCTTATCCTAACTTCAGCTGCCGCTTTATGTCTTGATTTGGGAGTGGTGGTGATCGGAGGTATAGAGAAAGATATCATTTTGCAACATGTAATACAGGAAATAGTATTGCTAAAAAAATTGGTAATTGCCTTTTCATGCATTGCATAGTCTGTTAGATGGTGATATATCCTACATAGGAAATTAGAATTACCTTAACCTAATATATATAATATAAGCTCAATCCACTCATTGCTAATTGATTTTGAGTTGAAAATCTATAATTTGTCATGGTATCATAATACGACTACTAAAGTTTGTTGTGGTTTCGAGATGTTAGTTTATACCATTTATCATCTAGTGAGGACGTCTTACATGTGACATATCCCACATCAAAAATTGGGGTAAGTCTAACCTGATATATTTAAGGATTAATCTATTCATTGCCAATTAGTTTTTAATTAAAACTCTATAATTTATCATAGTCACTTTAAAGTTTTAAATAAATTGAAATTTTGACATTTTGTATTTTTAGTGTATATTTATATAATTTTTATAAAATAATAAAGCACAAAAATTCAAAATCTATATTCCTTAAATAAAACAATAACTTTTGTATTATATTAAAGATAAACTCTATAAAAAAGAAATATCGGTCTATATATAGAGAAATATCTTATATTTAAAATCTTGTATACATAGAGAAATATCATCTTCCATAATCCAATACAACTAAACAAATTGGTAGATACCTTTCTATATATTAAATTATCAAATAAATTTAAAATTTGAGTAAATTGAAATTTCTAACCATATACTTTAGTATTACTAAAAGATGAAGAAATGTTTCTCTATTTTAATAGAAAAGGTAACGAAATGTGTAAATAATTTTGGTAGAGATAGACTCGAAAAAGTAACCATAAATGTATAATAATAATAACATTATATATATAATTCTATATTTTATAGGTTTTTATAAATCGAAAAACAGTCAAGAGTTTATTTATTTTTAATGTTGAGTGTCGAGTATTGTTATCATTCTTTAAAACAAAATGAGATCTTCTTGAAGAAAACAACTAAAACAATTTACATTAGTTTCCTAATGATTTAGATTCAACCATCTATTTTCCATTTTACTTTAGTAACTTCTATATATCACAATTTTCACATAAAATTTGGGGTAATTCTGTTTCCCTCTAGTTTGAGAGTTAAATAGATTATTGCATCCAAAAAAAGTTGAATTTTTTATTTGCACACTGAATTAATCGGTATGAAACAGAAAACCAATTAGAATTCAAATCAAACTGTTTCACCAAATACTAAAGCCGAAACATTGAACTTACATTCGGGTGCTCTTCGGTTTTCCATGACAACAATGTGGAGTTTTCTGATAACGCGAAAGTTCTAGCTAGCAAAAGAGAGATGATAATTTGTGGTGCAACTTCTTAGACAGGTGACATTGTGCATTTATATTATATTTGTATGTAAAGAGATTATCAGACAACAAGCACCACTCATCATATACATATCTTTAGAGCCTTTGTGTTGTTACTAAATAACTTTCTTAGAATTTGTAAAGATATTATCTTGAAACATGTAATACAGCCAAACGTATTGCTAACAAATTAGTAGTTTTTAATAAACAAAAAACAAATTACTAGTTGCCTTTCTATGCATTGCATAGTCAGATTTTTAATCAATTGAAATTTCTAACTAATTTTATATTTTATTTGACTGTGTATGTATATAACTTTATCAAATAATAATGCACAAAATTTCAATATCCATATTATTCAAATAAAATTTCATCTTTTTAATGGAAACAATTCCCGGCGATATCACCTTTTTCTCTTTAAAGCAGCTCATAAAATTTTTGGTTTGCTAGATTTAAACCATTGATTACGGTCCAAAATTTTATGGTTTATTTGAGCAATTCAAAATAAATTATATTCTACAAATTAAGGTACACAATTTTTGTGGAGTTGAAAAACATTTATAAAAAGATCTTTTATAAATCTTTTATAAATGATGGAAATCTAGATATCATTCGGTTAAAACGAATTCAATGATTAAATATGCTACATATGGTCTCCATTTTAAAAAACTACAAGCTCATGTTTGGAAATTAGATTGTCCTACTAAAACTAAACATTTTATTTGGCAAGGTATATCTAGTTGTATGGCTGTTAAAAAATAATTTAAAGTATCGAGGTGTCAAATGTGATTCCCTTTGTAATCAAAGTGGTTTTGACGAGGAGACAATCAATCATGTAATTTTTGAGTGTCCCCAACAATTCAAACATGGGTGATTCCAAATATCTCATCACCAATTAACATATTCTCGGGTAATTCATTCCGATCAAATATTGACTACCTTTTGTGGCGAGTTCCCGATATGTCTCCCACTAAGGTATTCCCATGGATTATTTGGCATCCCTGGAAAGCACGTAATGAAATTTTTTTCTTAAATACTAAGAAGGATCCACGAGTCATTCTTCAGGAGGCTGAAACGGAGGCATCAACATGGTTCGAGGCGCAAAAGGAAAAATCATCATTGAAGCAGCCCGGTCCAATCAATCCACAATCAGTATGGACCTCTATAGCTTGTCCTTCAATCGAGTAACTGGCTTTTTTAGGTTATAGATACTTCGTGGATGGATCTTGGAGGATTCTGACCCGTTCTCAGGGTTAGGATGGATTTCTTTCCCGGATTCTACTAGTGGAGGCTGTATGGCATCTAGAGGAGTTCGACGTAGTCTTTTTGCGTTACATTGTGAAGTTGAGGCAGTCCTATGGGCGATGGAGAGTTTGTTACGCTTACACTAGACGGAAGTGGAGATGACAACAGATTGTGCAGATGTTCTGAAGATCTTTTCTACTCCAATGTCCTGGTCGGTGTTCTCTTTCTACCAAGAGGAGTTTGAGAGACTCGTTTGTAGTTTTCGATCCTTTTCTCTTCATATCATTCCTTGCTCCTTGAATTATAAGGCCGATGCTCTTACCCGTAGTGTTAGAGAGTCGACTAATGATTCAAGTGTAAACTCCTTTTGATTATTATATATATTCAGTTGACCAAAAAAAAAAAACTTTTATAAATGATGACTATCGTAAAAACCAATATCATAGTCAAATATTGCATTTAGTTATGTTCATTCCAATTAGATTTTGTGATCTTTTCGTGTGAGTAAATTAATTGTTTTCTTAAAGGCATCAAATATAAAATCTCCACCAAACGAAAAAAATTCAGAGAAATTTAAGCTTTTGATTAAGAGACTTCGAAGTTCGAAGTTTTTCTTTAGAGTATGTTTTGCGATGCGTCCACTTCACATAAAAGATTAATAAAAATATATAAAAAGGAACTTTGTTATATTGATGCTTCAACGAGTCATCAACATAGATGATATGATTACAATACTCAAATAAAAGCCGATTCTGACGATGAATCTTGTGATTGTTCCCTCGACTTTGTTTTCATCATTTTGTGCCACTGGTTTCTTAAATCATTGGCTGTTCTTCCATGAAAACGCTTAGCAATCAGAGTCCACTTGTTACCCAATTCTCTTTGAGAATCAAGTAGTAATTTTTCTTCTCAGTCACTCAAAGGTTCTCTGTCAATACTTGGATCCAGATAATCAACCACCTCGATCTACAAGTTTTTTCTTCAACACATAAAATACAATCTATCAAAAAAATAAATAAATAAATAAAATGCAAAACATAAAACTTTAAAATTTCATAGAGATCTCCAAAAAAAAGTAATAAAGATAAAAACAACATATTTTACCGGTTCTTCCATGTATTTCTTTTGCAATTGATCTCCAGTTTGTAGGACCGTAAAGCCCCACAAGCGATTTGAGCTTACGATCCTCTGAAGGTCTCCAATGACCTTTGTAAGATATCCACTTCTCAAATTTCTTCAATTCAAGATCATATTTTTCCTTCATATGTGGTTTGGATAAGAATGACCAAGCCTGCAAGACATGTTGAGTTGCTTCTTCGCTATGTGGGAAACCGTTATTCCCTCCGTCCAGAAGTTTGATCAACATTTTTGAAGAAAGTTTAGAAAGAGATAGAGTCTGCAAATTATGCTCTGTTTTTATATATCCAAGA
>OVAX01003107.1:0-22606 GCA_900406405.1 Lepidium africanum
AAGAACATGACATCAATAAATGAGAAGAAGACCCTTTTGTACTTTCCACTTTTGTAGAAGTGTGTGTGTTAAGCTAAGTTATGTCTTTCTGGTTTTGTAACTTTTTTGTGTATGTTCTCTATAGTAAAAGGGTGAATTTGTGATAGGAAGTGGTTAAACAAGACAAAGTTGAAACAATTTGATTGATACGACTAATTATATCTCTTGTCTTCTAACTTATTCATGTAATATGTGTGTCCCCAAGATAAGAAGTGGTTAAAGAAGAAAACTTGTATGGTTTCAAACTTTCAATTCATACAAGTACAGCTCACAATGGTCAATTTATATTTGAGATAGCAATCAACCTCAATTCCTCTCAATGGTCCTACCTTAACCGACAAGTCAGGTTGTCAACAAAAGGAAAAAGGAATAATATCAACTTAAGATAAATTAATTTAGTAATGTCAAGAGTCACGTTTAGACTTTTTGTCAAACATCATGTGTACAACTTTGATTTTTCTTCCTCTTATTGAATTTTTTCTTTTTTACAGTATCATTAGTAAAACGAATACGTGAACAACAATTCTTTTGATAAAAAAATCTGTCAAACCTGGGATATACTAAGAACCTACAATATTGTTAAAACGTAGGCTAGAAGAAAGTTATATTATATTGACTTCATATATATATATATATATATTAATAATCAAATAGACAAATCTTAATTCATAGTTAATCCCCCAAATTTCTAACCCATTAACAATAATATCATATGGAGCAAACGAAACTTTCTAAAATTAAATTCCGATAAAAAAATGTAACATAACTGACATTCAACTATTTAAACAAAAGTATTTTCCTCTATATTTTTTTAAAGAAAAGAAGTGAAACCACTTATGTTATTTTCAATGGATTTTAGTTCAATGTGGTTGCATGATATGGTTGTAATAGAGTTAAATATTTTTAAAGAAAAAGATAAGCACTCACCACAGATATTTATCTTTAAATATTCATGAGAGGCCGTGAAATATAAGTACGAAATAAAACAAATATAATACAGATACAAAAATCAGAACAAGATCTACAACTCCATAAAAACAAATTAAAAACAATTCAAAAAAAAAAAGAGAAAAGAAAAGATTCCAAATAGCCTTTTGGTTTTGGATTTTTCTTAAAGTAGTTGAAACTGAGCAGTTTATGAACGGCGCGTCAGATTCGAGGCTTCCACGTGACCCAATAAGTTCACTTATTTAGATTTGGTCGTTGATGGGATTTCGGACATCAGACATGACTTGTTCCCACCCACTACTTCCCCTTAACAGAAAGAATCATAAACCTAAGTAATAATCCTTATAATAATAAGATAGTTGGCAGAGAAAATGATTTTCCTTAAAAGTAGTTGTCTCACATTGGAGCTTTCTGTGGTGTTTGGTTCGTACACATGTCCTCTTTCTCCCACAGGGAGACCGCTCGATTCACCTCGTTCCAATGACTGAATTACAAGATATTTTTTTTATTATTTTTTTTGTCAATCTTACTGTAGTTGGATCGACAAGGTCCGATCCATAGCCAAAACCCAAACTCTAAACTTCATTCTTCCTTTTCCTTGCACCTGGGAAGACTCAAACCCGGGTGCCAGAGAAGTGGCCACTACCACTGGGCCACCTGTCCTCGGCGATATTTTTTTAATCTAAATTAGGGTTTTTTATATAAAAAACAAGAGATTTTTAATAGTAGATTCAAAAAAGTTACGAACGAATATTCTAAAAAACGAAGTAAAAAAAAAAAAATATTCTGAACAGGGCCGACTCTCAGGTAAAACTCTTGCTTTAGGCGCCAAAAAAATATAAAAATTAAAAGGGCATCAAAATTGTTAAATTCTCTTTGTAGTACAATAGTTGTTGACACTTACCAATATATTTAAGGTGTCAAGTTCCACCCTTATTTTCTTTTTTCATTAAATTTTCTTTATTATATGGACTTTATATTTTTGTTTTGCTTTAGGCATAACTTTATATTAGGCCCTGATTCTGAAAAACATTGTGCTCTCAAGTTTTATATAATTCTCACTTTCATGGTTATTTGAATCAAATATTAACTTTAGTAAGAAAACTACTTAATCAAATAATAAAATTTATATATTAGTAACATGAATTATAATTTGCATATATTAGTTCACGTGCGTTTGCGTACCTGGAATATGTCGCTGGAATCCAAATGAAACTGGTCGTAGTGAGAATAATCAAGCCAGTTAGTAAAGTGAAATTCAGGTAGAAGGTCTTCTAAGTCATCACAATAATCTCCTCCATAATCTTCTTCAACGATTCTCTTGTTCTCCGCTTGCATCTAAAAATTATCATCAAATTCATTCCGTCATTCGTATCAAATTGAATTCGTGTCTCATCTGAATACAAAGCCAAAAAGGAAACAAAATAATTCATTTGTATTTTTTTTTGACAAACTAATTCATTTGTATATTCTGTTCTATTTTGGACATTTCTTGTGATAAAACCAAAACCACGTTAACCACAAAGCAGGGCCAGTTCGAAGAAAATATAAGCCATGTGTTGGTAAAGTAAAAAAAAATTTATAGGATCAAGAAAATTTTTTTGAATTTAAACTAACTAAAAGAAAAAAAATTGGGCCCTAAATTTTACTAAAAAAAATTTTCGGCCCTGTAATTTATTAAAATTCTTTTGGACCTTATAACTAAAAAAGAATTTGGGCTTTAAAACTTAATTACTAAAAAAGTTTGTATACTATAAGAAAATGTTAACAAAAACTTAATCCAAAACAAACTAATAATATTTTTTAAAAGTGCCCTAAATATTTTTGGGTTCTGTGATAGATCTCATGTCACATGCTAAACTCTGGCCCTGCCACAAAGTAAGTTATTTTACATTCTATAAAACCCATAATTAAACAGACTGTTTTATACATTGAAACGTGAAGTTAACGGACACCCATTATTTGTAAAATTTGCATACACAATCGATTGTTATAACTACAAACCTGGGAGGGATTAGTTAGGACAAGATCTGAAGTGAGAGAATGATCTAACGTCATTGGAAGATCCTCTGAGACGGCGGCGAACTCTCTATGACTTGTCTTTTTCATTAGTTTGCACAGAACAAATGCATCCTTCACATGATTTAAATAATTTCCATTAATTTCTCTTACTTTAGTTTATTAATATGAACACATATGTGAAGGAATATTATTAATTACCTTTTTGGGATGGTGAAGAAAGGAATGAAATTCATGGATGATCCAAGTAGATTTACGAGGTTGTCCGGTGATAATGGATACTGATGATGAAGAAGACCTTTTATTTTCTTGGAAAACAAGAAACTTCTTTAAACCGATTGGGTTACCATCAAAGTCCTTAACCGTACGACTATTTCCGGTTATCTTCCAATGCCCTGACCTTGACGCTCGCTTTGTCCGGTTCAGCCTCCCGAACTTTTCCACCGGCGATATGAAGTACCAAGTGTGAGTAGATTTTATTTTCGCCAATCCTTTTCAGAATTATAAACAAGCATGAAAAAGAGAGATGTTACGTTGGAATTTAGGGTTTAAGATTATAAGTATCTCTTTGACAAAAAAAAAAAAGATTATAAGTATCTAACTATAAAAATAACTCACCAGGTAAGTCTGCAGGTTCATAATGGCATATACTGACCTCGTTTATTTGTGTTCCCTCTGGACCATCCTTTTCTGTGATCTTGTTATTCAAGTAATAGCTGATGAGCTCTTCCTCAGGTGGGTTAAATGTGTACCTCGACATCTCTCTATTTTAGTTGAGATACAAAGTTTCTTGGAACACACGTACGTAAATACAAACAGCTTAATACAAGTGAAGATTGTAGTAAACTAAAAATACAGGAGAGAGTATTAAAGTTTTAAGAACTTAGGAAAAACATGAGAAGAGTTTAACTCGTGGAGTAAGGCTAATTTAAATAGGAAATAGAGAATTATGAGAACAAATAATATACAGAGATGAAGAAAGATAACTGAAAACTAAAAACTAAAAACTTTAAAGAAAACGACAAAATAAAGTTTGCACGTTGATAAGAAGGCATGGTCCTAATTCTACATATAAGGCCAAATGACAAATGCTATTTATTTTACTTTTGTGCAAACCACCGACTTAAAATTTAAAATTCTGTTAACAAACAAAGAAGTAGTAGGCGCCTACAAAGAAAGTTATATTCTTTCTAACGTTAATATATTAAGAAACCAAACTGTTCAACTAATTATAAATGAAGACAGCGAAGAGTATCTCTTGCAAGATTCTCCTAAACTTTATTTGTTTCAGAGTATATAATTGAATAGCTAAACGGTGTCCATCGAGATTCCTAATGAAAAAGTATTCTGTAGATATAATTAATTTTTAAAAGGGTAAATATGTTTATTGCTACTAAAATATTATTTTGCGAAACTATATCATGCCACTAAAGAAAATAATGTTTTAGGAATTTTTTAATATATACTAATTAAGAGATTTATGTTCTCATTATTCTACGCATAAATTTTTTTTGTTTGATCATTTATGTTTTATGAAGACGAATTATTGGTTGAATAATGTTTGAATATACTAAAATTTAATTTATATAGTTTCTTAATTATCATGCCAAAATCTTAAACAGATGAGTAACAAACAAAAAATGCTAAAATTGGAAATACCAAAATTTCTATTTTATTGATTGGCTCGTACTTCCCGAGAGTCCTACTCACACATTGATGGACATGTGAGCGAACGACAAAACAAAGTATTTAAATTAAATGTTCCAAATGATAAAAGAGGACACTCACAACCTAAAATTTCTCAAAAGATCGAAACATTTGATCTAGACGGTTTTTGAGTCATATTTGCTTTATATGTAACCCTAAGTTTCCACAAGAAAATATTAGAATATTTAAAAAGAAGAGGCCGATATTTGCGCTGAAAATGTGATCACCTTTATGCTTTACACATCACTTATGCACATGAACACTTTATTAATTGGGCAAAAATTAAAAAGAAGATTTATTTTACACATTTTATATTGGCCTCATACGAACAAACAATATTCAAAGTAAGTATATTTCCAAGATTCTCTCATCTTTATTTGCGTGAAGTCACTTAATTTGAATACACTTTTTTTTCTTCCTTCTTCGCTGAAGTTGATTATGGTAAGTTTAATTTGTAAGATTTTAGTAAATATATCACATTAGACTATTGTCTAATGGTAACAAAAAATTTAATCATCATATAAAATTATATCATATACCTACCAATTAGATTAGTTTGTCTTTTACTAGATATAAAAATATTTACAATTAAATTTAAATGACTGGCCCAATGTGTTGTTTATGAGCTTGATGGGCTTAAGTCTTTTGTCAAGCAATAACAAAATGACATATGAAGGTTGAAGTAAATTTATTTTGCACTAACCAAAATGGGATTCTTTTTTTTTGTAAACTTGGTAGATTGGGAGATGAGATTAGCCGGTTTTGTGAATCACGTGAAACAAATAATGTATGTTTTATTAATTTTGATTTTAATGTTGAGATGGTGTAAGTACGTTAATACCGTTACAACCCGAATTAAGACACGCAAACAAGACTACGTCGCTTTGTTAATATTTGAGAAGAAACTTTTGACAAAACGGCTACATTTAATTAACTAAGAGCAACTCTACCTCACCTATATTTTTAACTTTTTGACAAATCTAACCTATCACTACTTTTTTGGTCTAAAATAGAAAAACACTATCTTTTTAGGTGAATGCTATTTTATATTATATTTTAGAAGTTGATATTTTTAGAGTAAAAATAATTATACTTATAATATTTTTTTAGAGTAAAAAATAAAGGAATACATCAGAGTAAATTTTACCTTTCGCTTCATTACCGTTTTAAACTCAAATGAAATCTCCTATAAATAAAAAAAAAAAAGCAGATTCCCATGATGTTGCTTATGTGTATGTATTTATAATCGTGTTTAGTTCCAGATTCACATGGTGTGGTTTATGTGTATGTATTTATAATCGTGTTTAGTTTTTTTAATCTCGCATTTGTTTCAATCTCCAGATTCCCATGGTGTTGCTTATGTGTATGTAATTATAATCGTGTTTAGTTTTTTTAATCTCGCATCTGTTTCAGTCTCCAGATTCTCATGGTGTTGCTTATGTTTACCGCTAAACCATTGGTCCAAAAAATCTGCAATTCGTGCTTCGTTGGCTACATTCTCAGATGTGGATCTAGGTGTTACGAGAGTTTAATGAAGCTAATATCAGCTTATCGTCAGGTGTGTTCTTCTTCTTCATACGCACCAAAGTATTGATATACTGTTATTTGGTCGAGATTGGTTGTATATCACGAGCCACTTGTGGATAAAGTCTCCAAAACACTCAAACAGTTATTAGACAGGTCAAGTTTCATCTTCTTTTTTTACTGTTTAGATTTTTTATATTCAAAAAGATTTAATTCAATAATATTATATTCAATAAGTTCTCCAACTTTTAGAAAAAATTAAGATTCAATACTGATCTACATAATTATGTAAAGATTAGTCAGATTTCGGATCCAGTCAATTGAATTGATCGTTAGAGATTCCAATAATTTGATTTGATTTTTCATTTATGTGTAGATTAAGTATTCTAATTTTTATTTTTTTAAAAAGAGTTTTCTAAAATTTGATACTTTATTCATTTTTGGGTAGATTTTAAGCATTCCGGTTTTTAGTCTTGTTTAATTTTTTTTACCATTGGTTTTGTTACCGTTTTAATCTCATCACGTCTTCATCACTCTCTCGTAGCTCTACTAAAGGGAAAGCTGTTGTGAATGGATCAAATCAAAGCAATGTGCACAATGACAAATTGAATATATTTATATGCAGGAGAATTACAACCATTACAGACCATAAAAGCCATTGTCTGGTGTCTTTGATGATCATAACAGTAATGAGGATGATGATTCTGATTTGTTATCTGCAACAACAGTAAGCAAACAAATTTACTATGTACTTTCTTAATCCTCTGTTTCCAAATTTCACCTCACAATTTTTGTTTCACATGACAAAATCCATTCAAACTTCAAGCAGTAATTGTGATAGTTTTACAAGCTCAAATTATGGCATAGACCAAATCAAAACTCAGCAATCTCTTGACTCATCAATTAAGTCACTGTCCTTAACACAAGAGGTAAGATTCATTATCTCTTTCACTCTTAATGGTAAGCATGCTACTTGTTATCCAGATTGAATCTTAAATTGCTGCTTCTTTCATAAATTTTCAGGTGGGTGGTTAAGGGGCTGAAATTGGAGAGCATAAATTGGATCAAGAGATGATCAAGAAGAAAAAGTATGGCTTCTATAACAGAATGATTTAGAAACTTGTCAAGAAAGTTCACTTATGTTCTTCCATCTCAGAACATGACATCAGTTAAGGAGAGGAAGACCTTTTTGTACTTTCCATAATTGTAGAAGCATGTGTGTTAACTAAGTTATGTCTATTTGGTTTTGTAACGTTTTCATAGTGATGATCTATGTGTATATTCTCTATAGTAAAAGGGTGAATTAGTGATAGGAAGTGGTCAACGAAGACAAAGTTATATGTCTTGTTTTGTAACTTTCTCATGTGTCCCCAAAAGTGGTCAAAGAAAAAAAAATTGGATAATTTCAATTCATACAACTATAGCAAAATTGTCAAGTTTACTTGACAGTTGACATAGCAATCAACCTCAACTCCTCTCACTCGTCATACCTAACCCCACAAGCCACAAGTCAGGTTGTCAACAACAGGAAAGAGAATAATATCAAATCAAGATGTATATATATATATATATATATATATAACTTTGGTAACGTCAAGAGTCACGTTTAGAACTTTTTGTCAAACATGAAACATCAGATGTGTACAATAATTCTTAAGTCCATTACACTGGTGCCAACTTTGATTTTTCTTCCTCTTGTTGAATTTTTTCTTTTTTACTATATTATTTGTAAAACAAATACGTGAACAAGAATTCTTATAATAAAAAGATATATTTTAAAACTAGTATATACAGAGAACCTGCAAATTTGTTTGTTTGAGATGTTAAGATTACATGATTTATTTATTTTTGCCTAAAAAATGGTTAAAACTTAGGACAGAAGAAACTTATATTTTATTAACTTCACAGTTTTTGTGTACTCTATCTTTTTTCTCAGTAACCACTCTCTACTCAGTCTTCAAATCCAAATGGTTGGTCTCCTAGATTTTATAATTCCAGTTAGATTTTTAAGTATATTCTTAATTTCTTATGGGCATATTCGTTACTTATTAATATTTTATTTGTAACATAAATAAATACTGTATTCATACGATTGTAAATACTCTATCTATATGACTGTACATACTGTATTTATATGACCCTAAATACTGGATTTATGCAGCCGTAAATATTGTATTTATACGACCATACATATTGTATTTATATGACCACAAATATTGTATTTATACTGCCAGAAATACTGTATTTGAATAAAAAAGAGATGCACTCAGCACTTATAATTATTTTTACATAATGATGGTAGGCGGTTGAGTGGAATATAGTACAAGAAAGCATATATAATGCAATACAAAAATCAGAAAAGATCAAAGAAGAAAATATAATACAATACAAAAATCAGAAGAGTTTAAAATATTCCAATGTAAATAGCCTTTTGGATTTTCTCCAAGTAGTTGGAACTCAGGTTTTTGTTGTTAAGTAAGAGCGGCGCATGAATTCTAGTGCGTACACGTGATCCAATAATTTCACTTATTTTAGATTTGGTTTTTGATGTTCCGTTTGGTGACATGACTTTCCTCACCACTACTTCACGCCCCACAGCTGAACAAAAGAGAATCCCCAAATTATTATAATAATATGAAAACATTTAAGGAATTGAATAATGATAAGTTGCTGTCTCACATTGGAGGTTTCACTTGTGTTTGGTTCGTACACGTGTCCTCTTTCTCCTACAGAGAAACCGACAGGTTCACCTCCTTCCAACGGCTTGTAGAGAAAAAGTAAATAATTTATTCAAGTTGGAAATGTGAAAAATTAAACAAATGTATACCAAAATCTACAATAATTATTAAGTTGGTAGAAAAGTTAATATTCTACTTACTAGTTAAGAGATTGGGAGGAGTAGTAGATTCCAAAAAAAAAATGTACCAACGATTATTCTAAAATCATCGTGCATGTTTCACTTTACAAAGTGGTCAAATGTATCCGAACAAATTATGAGTTTCATCTATTAATTATCTTACGTGTTATACCTGGAATACATCGGTAAAACCCCAATGAGTTTGAGCGTACGATTCAGAGTGATCAAGCCAATTACTAGTTTGAAATTCTGGGAGAAGTTCTTCTAAGTCATCACAATAATCTCCATCATAGTCTTCGACGGTGATCTTGTTCTCCGTTAGCATCTAGAATTTTGTTAAAGACGTTTCTGGTATGATTATTATAGTCATTCACTCATTCGTATCAAATTAAAATCAGCTTAATAAGTAAATAACCTGGGAGGGATTCATTAGGACAAGTTGTAAAGGGAGAGACTGATCTAACGCCACCGGAACATCCTCGGTGACTGAGCGGTTCTCTCTAGGAGGACTTGTCTTTTTCATTAGTTTGCACAGAACAAATGCATCCTTCACATGATATTTATATTTTTCATTAACTTCTCTTACTTTTAATTATATAAAAATGAAGACACACACACATACACACATATATATATACCTTTTTAGGGTGGTGGAGAAAGGAATGAAATTCATGGATGATCCAAGTCGACTTCCGATGTTGTTGTCGGGTGATGGTACTGGATACTAATGATAAAGAAGAAGATATTTTCTTTTCTTGGAAGACAAGAAACTTCTTTAAACCGATTTGGTTACTATCAATGTCTTTAACCGTACGACTATTCCCGGTTATCTTCCAATGTCCTGACCTCGACGCTCTTTTGGTCCGGTTCAGCCTCCCAAACTTCTCCACCGGCGATATGAAGTACCAAGTGTGACTTGATTTTATTTTCGCCAGCCCTATTCAAAAACATGAAAAAGAGATGTTAGGTTCTAGTTTAGGGTTTAAGAATACGTACAAGGGATTTAAGTATCAATAACTCACCAGGTAAGTCTGCAGGTTCATAGTGACATATATTGACCTCGTTAATTTGAATCCCTTCTGGATCATCCTTCTCAGTGATCTTGTTATTCAAATAAGTAATGAGTTCTTCCTCAGTTGGGTTAAATGTGTACCTCAACATCTCTAGAGATACAAAGTTTCCTGAAACACACGTAAGTACAAACAGTTTGAAGAAAACCAAAGAGACAGAGAGAGAGAATGTAATAGAGTGTTAAGAACTTAGGAAAATAACATGAGAGGAGTTTAAGTTATCACTTAAATAGTAATTTCCCTCGACTTATTATATTTTAATAAACGAAGAAGGACCAACTAGTAACTAAAATAATCGGTTTGAAGTATATATACGATAAAAAAGAGAAGGCAAGTTTATATTATATTTTTACTTTTGTACAATCGACCGCCTTAAATCTCGATATTGACGAACAAAGAAGAGTTGTTTTGTCTATTTGATTTGTTTGATTTTTTATTCAATTTTCAATTAAATCTCTCTGTTAACGAACAATGAAGAGTTGTTTTGTTTTGATTTGTTAGTTAAGAAACCAAACTGTACTTGAATATAATTAAAAAACGAAGACAGCAAGGAATATCTATATATAAGATTTCCCTAAATCTTACTATTTATCTCATAGTAATTGATTTTAGCATTAATACATGTATTCCAAAACTTATATCTCAACGTAGTCCAACGGTAAAAATGTTTATCATAAAATGTTCTTTTGTGAGGCCATTTGTTTAATTTCTAATCAAACATGCAGGCTTACTTAATAGTAATAATTTATATATTCTGAAATGTTCATATTGGTTGCACAATTCTTTAAACTACAATGTATCATATTTGAATACAACAAAAAGTAAGAAACGAAAATTTATTATGGTGAGTTATAATAGTAGTAACTATTTTCATTGGCTCCAAATCGCAAGAGTCCTACTAACACATTGTTGGCACATGTACATACGACCAGAAAAGTAGTCAAAGTAAATCTTTCAAAATGATATAAAAGAGAACTGAGTGGAAATCACATGAAATCTTGTGCTTGAAACGTTTCAAAAGTAGAACTGGTTAGGTTAGTTTTAGTTTTAGTATTACTTTCCGATCTTAATAAACATTTGAAATAATACAAAAAATTAACATATGTTGTTAGTGGAAACCACATGAGATCTTGTGCTTAAAAATGTTCCAAAAGAAAACTGGTTAGGTTGATTTTAGTATTATTATCCGATCTTAACAAACATTGAAACCTTTAATTTGGACGGCCTTTGAGCTATACTGCTTTATTTGTAACCCAAAATTTCCAAAGAATTATATTAAATTAATGTAAAAGGAGAGTAACCTTTTTTGCTTTACGCATCACTAATCAACTCACTTGATTGTTGACAAAAAAAAAAAATCAACTCACTTGAACATTTATTATACACATTAAATAATAGTTTCGTTCGAACAGAAATTAAATGTAAGTATATTTTAACATTCCCTCAGTTTTTATTGCAAAAGTCATTACATTGTCTCTTTTCAAAAAAAAAAAGAAAAGAAAAAAAGTCATTACATTGTCTAGGTGGATTTTTTGGCTTTGAATGAGGACAATAAGGCCGTACGGTTTTTCAAAGAAAAAAAAAATAAATATCAAAATTTACCAATCAAGTATATAAATAATTGGAGTGCATTTTTTCTTGGAAAAAAGAAAAATGCAAATCTGTTTTTTACCGAAAAATGGTAGAAAAAGTATTTCTAACACAAAATATTTCATATGGTGTGGAATTTCATAAATGATTTCTTCTTTTATTTTTTTTACTCTCTGTTTTTAAAATACATATATTACATTTCATCGTACTGTTCATATTTGGTTACTTACTAATATACATGATTTAGCAATATATACGTATATGATTAAAAAGTTAAATAATTCGTATAATTCGTATAATAATATTAATACTAGAAATAATATAATATTATTATGATTTATTGATAAAATTATTTTGTATGATAAAAACCATACCACTTATATGCATTTCGTTAAATTATTTTTAAATCAAAACCGCACTTATAACGTATGATACTTTGTCTTAAAACCAAAACCACATTTTATCATTCGAAATTCGGAATCTCTGAAATCATTCTTTAAAGTTTATTTATTTTTGTTTGTTAATTGGATATCCATCCACTATCATAACAAAATACAAAATCATTACCAAAAAAATTTATTTGGATACAATTATGTTATTCTTCCTTGGTAATTGATTATGGTAAGTAAAGTTAAATTTATAAGATGTTACTAATTGTATATCATATTATACTATTATCTACTGGTATAACATTATATCAAATACTGACCATTTCAACAATTTTTTCTCTTTTAGTGGATAATATTAATATTTGATTGATGATAGATTTTATGAAGATCCTAACGTGAAATTATAAAAGTATATTTATGTAAACGCCTTTTTTATTGCGTTTTCATTTGCATTTAATTACGGCTCAGATGGAAATTTCAAAATATTTATAACTACTTCCAATGCTTGGCCTAACGTGTTATTTATGAGCTTATTAACTTGGTGGGCTTAATTCTTCGGTCAAGCAATAACAAAATGACACATAAAGGTTGACAACCATTAGACCACACAAAAATACTAGGAAATTATTACTTGATAACTTGTTATGTAGTAACCAAAAATTGACCATATATTAAAAGTAGCTACACCTTAATGTTAAAGCCATGTATGTAGTTTCGTATTATACTTCGTTGATTCACCTTAAACTTAAAAGAAAGAAAAAAGACACAGCTGATTTAGTTGCTTTTTCAAAGAGTTTGTTTGATTATCCAATAATTACTGGTCTCCTCCTTATCAAGTAATCCACATCAACTTCACTATCTATAATTTTTCTTAATTCATTTCAAGGAATCCTTTTTTATTGGTTTTATATACACAGTTTTGTAATTTAACATACCATTCTTGTTACATTAGATGCTAAATTCTTTTTAGTCAAATAGTTAGAAATAAGATAATTTAGTTATAATGATTTTGGCATCTAGACTTCGATTTTTTTTTATTATATATCATAGTTTGAAAAAAAAATTTAAATAAATCAAATTTTATCAATCTAATTGAAAAAAAAAAACAAAGAGTTGATAGTAAATAACTGCAACACTTATATGAAAAGTCACCGAAAGTTTCCTCATCAAATGGTCCATTTTTAGTGTTTACATTGTATATGCCTATGACCGTTTTTATTCTTAAATTATTCCTGGTTCGTTTATCAATGCCTCGGATGAAATTTCCTGGATACAAATTAACGTAAGAAATGTTAATATATTGGTGATGATGAAAGGACAAGTTAAGGCGGATCAAACAAAGATATTATTAATCTTTATCCATTTGGCTGTCGTGATTAGATTCCATTCAAGGCCTCGTCACTATTTCTTAAAATTTCTCTTTTATTATCAATTCCACGTCTTTGTTTTGTTATTTTATTTTATCTTTGATTTAAAAATCTCTCAAATATCAAAGACGGTCACATGTGTTTTCGTCATAGTGACGTTAATCTTTTTTTTGTGTCCCTTATTTGATCATTTTGACATCATTTACTCTCATCGAAATTTCCTTTTTTTCTAACTCCAATCAAAATGATATTTCAATTAATCTAAACATTTATCAAGAGACGAAAAAAAAACGCAAAATCAAAGATACATAGCTTAGACACTTTTTCAGATGTTTAGATATATTTTTTTTTTGCCAAAAATGGTTACGAACTTAGGATAAAAGAAAGTTATATCACATTGACTTCACATTCTAATGTACTCTTATTTTTATATGAACATTTCAACCTCCCTTTTTGTTTCTACTCCTTTGTTAACAAATTTTTATCGTTATGTAACTTTTTCATGTGATTATTTTACATAGAAAGCATAAAAATCTGCTAAACTAAAATTGAATTTTATAATTAAATTTCATTTTAACGCATTAGTAGATAAAGAAAAGAGAAATGAAACTGTTAATGTTATTTTCAATGGATTTAATTGTACTGTGGCCGCATGATAAGGTTTTAATTTTTTTTTTTGTCAACATTCGGTCACAACTGGTTGGCTTATTAGCCAAGTTACTGCATAATACAGGTGGCAGGATTCGATTGCATAATCCTCGATATGCAAGTGCACCTATTTTTAGTAGACTTACCATTTGTCACTAAACTAAAGATCACTTGCGAGAAGGTTGTAGTTTAGTTCAATCTTTTGAATAAAAAGATATGTATTCACCACATTTATTTATATTTAAAATTCATCAGAGAACATGAAATATAGTACAAGAAGGCAAATATAAATACTGAGAAGAAATACACAAAGATCTAATAAGATTCCAATAGTCGGCGACACAAAGAGAAAAAAGAAAAAAAAAAAGATTCCAAATATATATATATAGTTTAATTTTTATCAAATATATAATACTAATTTTTTGTTTATAAATAAATTAAAGTTGAGATCTCACGTTAAAGGTTTCCATGCAGTTTGGATCGTACACGTGCCCGATTTCCCCGAGAGGGAGACGGCTAGATTCACCTTGGTTAAATGACTGTCAATAAAAAGGAAAAAGTTTATAGAAGATGGAAACTTTTTAAATAATATATTGGGTACGTATTTTTATTGTCAACAACAAATTATATTATAACAAACCACGAGAATAAAAAATTACATCAAAAAATTATAAGTTGTTTGCCTTATATGACAGACAAGAAAATCCGTTTTATAATTAAAAAACTTTAGAATAATAGAAAGAGAAATAAGAAAATAAATAACTTAGCCTCAAGAATCCATCTTGGTACTTATTACTTAGTCTCAATAATATAAATATTGGGTACGTAGTTATAAAAGTTACTTTTCCATTACTTATTACTTTACATATTGGTAGAATACTAATTAATCTTAAATAGATTTTTTAATGATAATTTTTTTTTAAATATACGAACGAAGCTTCTAAAACCATTTTGTTCAATGTAGTAGCTTTAATATATAAAGAATAATAGAAAAGGAAAAAAGACCAATCAATCAAGTAATAAACGTATACTACGCGAACTCGCAGGAACAAACATATTATGATTTTTTATATATTATATTTCACGTGTTATACCTGAAACATATCGGGAAAATCCCAATGAAATTGATCGTACTGATCAGAGTGATCAAGCCAGATAGTGGTCTGAAATTCTGGGAGAAGCTCTTCTAAGTTATCGCAGTAATCTCCTCCATAATCTTCGACAATGTTCTTGTTCTCAGTTAGCATCTAAAAATTGTCAAAGATATTTCTATGTCTGATTAAACTCATTCGTATCAAATTAACAAGTCATCTGAAAATAAAACCAAACAGAGACAGATCCCATTTTGTGAACAGAGAAGCACATTGTCCAAAAAGTAAGTGATTAAGACTTTAACTTTCTTAAAAAGACATTAAATTACACAGCGATTTATATAATATTTATAACCAAACTTAGCGTAGCTCTATATATACATGTTATAAGTAAATAACCTGAGATGGATTAGCTAGGACAAGATCTGAAGTGAGAGACTGATTTAAAGCCACTGGAAAATCCTCAGTGATGATGTTCTCTCTAGGACTTGTCTTTTTCATTAGTTTACACAGAACAAAAGCGTCCTTCACATGATTTATATATGTTTCATTAGTTTCTCTTACTTTAATTTATAAAAATGAACACAAATATGTTACATACCTTGTTGGGGTGGTGGAGAAAAGAATGAAATTCATGGATGATCCAAGTAGACTTCCGATGTTGTCCAGTGATGGTATTGGATACTGATGAAGATCTTTTGTTTTGTTGGAAAACGAGAAACTTCTTTAAACCGATTGGTTTACCATCAATGTTCTTAACCGTACGACTATTCCCGGTTATCTTCCAATGCCCGGACCTTGCCGTTCTCTTGGTCCGGTTTAGTCTTCCAAATTTCTCCACCGGCGATATGAAGTACCAAGTGTGACTTGATTTTATTTTCGCCATCCCTTTTCAGAAGCATGAAAAAGAGATGTTATATTCTAAATTAGGGTTTAAGAAAACTACAAGGATCTAACTATCAATAACTCACCAGGTAAGTCTGCAGGTTCATAGTGACATATATTGATCTCATCGATTTGTTTCCCCTCAGAATCATCATTTCCTGTGATCTTGTTATTCAAGTAATAGTCAATGAGCTCTTCCTCATGTGGGTTGAATGTGTACCTCAGCATTTTGAATTTCTTGGTACGTAAAAAAAAAAGGATATAATCCAAACGAGAGACAAAGAGAGAGATAGAGATAGAAAGGTGTTAAACTGATGGACTAAAGCTAGCTTTAAATAGGAGAGAATTTGTCCTACGAAACAGACATGGGTAGTACAGTGATTTTATAAGATAGTATATTATAAAGAATTCACATATTCTTATTAAAAAAAATATACTTCATGTATCTTTTTTTGATAGAATACTTCCTGTATCTTACCATATATGATGTTTAACAACAAAAAGTATTTCATTTTATGAAACATATTAAATTCATTTGATAATTTTTTTATTACTAATATTTATAGCAATTTTGTAACATATTAAATTATAGTAAACTAAAACATTAGATAATATTTTAATATATGAAATTGAGAAAGTTATAAGAAAAATAAAATACAAACATAAACAAGGCTATGTATAATAATAGTATGTTACTTTTTACTTCATATATCTATGTTATGTTGTAATTTTCAGGTCTTGTGTTAATATGGTCCTTTCAAACTCGTATGAAACTTTTTTCTATAGTATATATACTATATAGTAAAAAAATTGTTGATTAAAAAAACAAGGAAAAAGCTGAATAAGCGCGTTGAAGAAAACGACGAAAAAAGAAGCACTTAAATACATGAGAAAGATCGTGATACGAGTCTGATTTAAGGCCAAATGATAAATATTAGCATGGAGTATAAATTTATTTTTCTACAAGCCGCCAAAAATAATAAGGTTTTATTTTTATTTTATTGTCTGTCAATGGTCTTCTGACTCTTTTCTTTGGACCTTAATTAAGACACAATAGCGGAAGAGTATTATCCCGATTCCCTTGCAAGATTCTCCTTTATCTTAATTGATTTTATATACTATTTCTCCCTCCATTTCAAATTATATGATGTTACACACATATAAAAAACACATTTATTACTTTTTGAAAATAATTTTATATTTTATTTAAAAGTAATCTAATCAATCATAAATTATACTACAGAATATTAAGGTTTAAAAACTACCAAATTTATGAAATTTTGCATAGAAATATGCAAAATATCTTATAAATTGAAACAAAATTGAAAACCTTGAATATCCTATAATTTGAAACAAAGGAAGTGCTATCTTAATTGTGAAATGGATAAAGTAATCTTATTCATGTCTAAAGATAAATATTTATTGAAGAAATAATTAATTATAAAACGGTATATTTTTTTTTTTTTTAAAGTATATTTCACTACATTAAATATATACTTCTGTGAGGTGAATACTTTAACTTTCAACGGAAAATCCAACATGTTATGTCACTAAATACGCTAACTTAAGTGATTTTATGATATTTTTCTCTTTCAAATTAAGTGATGTTCTAAAAACAAAAATTACTGTACCCAAATTTTAATAAATATCTATATTAAAACTGAAGAATCTTATGTATATTTATAGTCTTCTTCCACACATGGATGGGTAGGAGCGACATGTGTGCGTGCGACAAAAGAAAGTAGTCAAAGGTCAAATTTTTTGTGAGAGAGAGAGGAAAGCTCACATGAAGATGAAGAAGCCCCAATCTTTAAACATAAGTTTTCCAAAAGGGGAAATTTTATTTTGTTAACATTTTTCTCTTTACCAAAAGGGTATAAGTTATTATTATATACTCTAATATTTTCACATATATTAACAAAAATGTGAAATGACATTTTAACCTTATTAATTATTCTAAAATAAAAGAAAAAGCAATTAAAAGAGAGAAAGAAAAATTAACATAGACAAAACAAAACTCAAATATCTAATCAAATATTATATATTGAAAATAGAAAATATCTATCATTTTGCAACAAATAGTTTCCCCTAATATCTACTTATCTTTTTAAAAAAGAGAGTACAATAGTATATTGTATTATTTAATTTCATTGGCTTTAAACTCCCAAGAGTCATGTTTAAGTTGAGACACTGATGTCTATTGATGGCCTAGGGACATGTGCTTGCGACAAAACGATAGTAACCAAATAAACATATTGTGAGTGCAAACCACATGGAATCTTATATTAAGATTTTGGCTTCTCGCCATCGCAGGACATTATACATGAATACATGATGGAAAGTTTAATTAAATGGTGCTAAAGGCTCTCCAATGGATTTTATATTTCATTTAAATGTTAAGACATTGGTTCATTTTATTTCTTCAGAATATGAAATTCAAATTTATCTATTGTAATCTTTTATAATCAGTTATAAGAATAATTAGATTTATCTAAATTACTGAAAAGTCTATACATTAATAATATGATAATAATTTTTTTGTGTGATATTTGGTATATTGTGGTTCAAGATGGAAAAAATAACATAAAGCATTATAACAATAAATTGTTATTTCAACATCAAATTTTAAGTTTTATGGTTGGAGTTGTTCTAAATTATCCAAAAGACGATTTACTAGTTGATATAGTATTATCATCGGATCTAATAAACATCCATGCATATGATAATCTTGAGTTATCTTTAACCCAAAAATTTCCAAAACAAAATATTAAAATAATGTAAGTGGAGACCATAACTTGGTTAACTTCGGCTTATTGTCGGCTTTTCTTAGCTTTACATGTCTTTTTAAAACCCAAGTTGAACATTTATACATTGAATAATATGGTTCCGTACGGCACAAAAATCAAGGTAATATTTTAAGTATAATAATTCCGGATTCGCTCATCCTTTATTTGCGCCAAGTCATTCCGTTTGTTACGTGTTGCAACATTGAGTTTTAAGGAGTAGTTTTCTTTTGTTTTTGACCAAAAAAAGTTCAGGAACAAAAAGAAACATTTTCTTTTGTTCGTATTAGAAAACGATTACATTATCATACCAATGTTGATTACACTTCTGCTTTTATTCTTTCTTCGATAAAATTGATTATGGTAAGTGTTAAGTAAAGTTAAGTTTGTAAGATTTTATTAAATATATCACATTAGACTGTTATCTAATGGTAGTTAAAATTTTATACACGCCTCATAGCTCTTTATATTATATATATACGTAAACGCCTGGACCTTATTCCATATTAATTTGCATTTGAGATTCCGTTGGAAACTTCAAAATATTGGAACGGTTGAGGACAGATGCTCTAGTGGTAGTGGCCACTTTACAAATCATCAGGCACTCGGGTTCGAGTTTTCCTAGATGCAAGGAAAAGAAAGAATGAAGTTTAGAGTTTGGGTTTTGGCTATGGATCGGGTCTTGTCGATCAAACTATAGTAAAGTTAGACAAAAAAAAAAAAAAAAATTGGAACGCAGGCGAAATTGGTAAGAATTAGGTAATAACGATTTTTTTTAAGAAATTACACAACAAAATAAAGAGTTAAGAAGCTTGGCCCATAAAAATAAACCTATGGGCTTTGAACTTGATGGGCTAGATCCTTTTGTCAAGTAATAACAAAATGACATGTGAAGGGTGACCATTAGACGACATGATTGTGCTTGTATCACATACCAATAAGACATAGGCATGATCGTGCTGGTTCTAGGCCTTTAGAGCATCCATAGCTCCTGTTACCTTGTTGTAATTATAACCTGATGTCAACATCTGTTGTATCAATGGAGTTCTCTGGTTCTGCACTTGGCAGCCAACATCGTCTGCAGTAAAACCAGTTAGATATAATTAAAGAAATTCGAGTGTTATTCAAAAAAAAATGGAAAACGAAACGATTGTTTATACTTTTGGATGCATAATTGAAAAAGATGTAATGATAGTTTACAGATTTTTCCATAAATCATATATCTCTGTTTGACTTTTCATAAAGTTTTAGATATATTATTACATATTCAGTATCATTCATTTCATCGCCACATAAACACCACAAAATCTACAGAGATCTTCTCGTAAGCTATAAAGTTAAAAAAAAAAATCAGGAACAATTTATGTTCCAATCTATAAAACAAAATGAGTTTACACAAATTATAAAGAGAACACTACCACTAGTACACTTATCCTTAGCGAAATTTGGATTTTGGATATGAATTATAATCCATTATTTTTAGATATTTTATGTTGACTTTTTTCTTTTTTTTTACCTTAAATGGTAAAGCAACGAGTGAGATTTTATAATTCAAAGAAAATTTAAAACTACAAATATATTTTTATCAAAAAAAAAGCTTCAAATAAATTTCTTTAAAACAATTTGAAGTTTTTCAAACAAATCACAAAAAACTAATTTTTATCAATATAAAAAATAACACAATTCCATTAATTTGGATAAAATCTTTTTAAAAATTTAATAACTATAACTATAAATATAAATGAATTAATTAATAATATAGCAATTGCATGCCAATTGTATTTGATCATTTGATACTTATCTTTATGGTAGTGGTTATTCATATATAAGGTTAAAGGATTTATATGAAAAGAAAATTCAAATTATATTGAAAAAACAGAAGTCACGGTCAGTCTTGCCGCTCTAGAAAAAAAGAACTTAAAATCTTCTCTCACTTTAGCTTGAAGAATTTCAGGCGTTTCCCATTTTTTTCATTTGTTGATTCTGTCATATAAACTTTTTTCATTGTTTTGTCGATGTAGCTACTATGAAGAGATCAATTGGTATTTCTCTTGAGTTCGGAGAATCTTATAACTTGATATTTACATATTTATATTTAACTAGATGATTGCACGAGATATATTTTGTAAAAAATCAATATATATTTGTAATTATTTTAATTAATTTATAATATCTATATGTAATATTTGTTTTTTTTATTTATTTTATAGTTTGATTTGTATATTTAAATTTATTAATTCTATATATATTTGATATACTAAAAATCAATTTATAATAATTACAGTTGTATACGAATTATAAATTTTGAACTCTATTGATTTAAGTTTTGATGCATTACAATTTTCATATATAAATTTTTTTAACTCATGTTATTTAGATTCTTAGACTCATGTTCATTTAATTTTTAGACTCAGACTCATATTCTATACATTGCCAGAATACTAACTACGATTATTTGAAGAAATCTCCTTATAAATCTTATAAATCATTAGTCCAAAAATCATATAAATCATATAATTGTTTTACATGAATTGTCAAATTCAATGAGATTTCTTAGTTTTTTTTTACTATATCATCAGTCCGAAAATATTATTTTCGTTTATTTTGTTGAATAGATAGTCATTTTAGACATTATTTATTATATATGAGATTGAACATTATCTCAAATATCATTCTTATATAATCTCAAAATAAACTAAAAATATCACGTGATATAATTTTATTTTATTATAATGTTTTTCTACTAACAAATTTGTTACAATTATTCCTAAACCAAAACGGATTAATATAATAGGGTGTTTAAGTTAATGTTACGCTTTATTATATAACATATTTGTAGATTAACAAATATCCTTTCTTATTGTTCCTTTCTCACTGTCTTGTCGGAAACTTTCGACGTCCACCGTACCATCAATGGCACTCTCACTACAATCTCCTTGACTGGCTTGCGTTGTTCTTCGGTTTCCACAAAGATAACGTTTGTAACCAGAGAGAACATATGGTGCTTCATCTCGCGAATGCTCATATGTGTTTTACTCCGCCGCCGGAAATCGTAGATTCTCTCGATTATTATGTTGTCTATCAGTTTCAGCGGAAACTTTTGGTAACTACATCAGAGGTGTTCGTATTTGGGGTTAGATTCAAATGTCTACTTCTTAGATTGGAGGACTGATTTGAGACAGGTGCTTATTTATGTTGGACTATCACTACAGAAAGCACTCAATATATGACCACCATAATAATCAAAAATTGGTCAAAAATGATATTTTTGACATATTTTTGATTAGAACCTCTTGGTCAAAAATCGTTAGTCAAGTTTTCAATTTAGTTGGAAAATTATCAAAATATTTTGACCAAAAAGTATGTTTGATCATAATTTGGTTATTGATTATTTACTGACCAAAAATTATTTGATCAAAATTTGGTAAATTTTTTTGTCATAAATATTTTGACTAATTTGGTCTTGATATGTTTTCTTGTAGTGTATATCTTCTCATATGGGGCGAGGCAACAAATCTTCGGTTCATGCCTAAATGTATCTGTTACATCTTCCATAACATGGCTTCAAAGCTCAATAAGTTCTTGGAGGATCACGTCCAGTGGCGTTCTTGTCGTTGATGCCTGGAATTTGTTAGAGCCGATGATGATCTCGCAGAACCAAATCAGAAGGATATCGTTATGAAGAAGGA
>OVAX01003108.1:10258-22605 GCA_900406405.1 Lepidium africanum
TCTCGTTGTTGATACCGGCAAGACCCAGCCAGATGATGTCTGCTGGTTGGTAGTGAGAGGAGTCTTAGTATCGGCATACCCAAAAGGAGGCACTAATTAAAAAACAAGAATTTGATTTTCTTTCTTGCTCTCCCTTAGCAGCGGTAAAGGAGTCTATCTATCTGCCTAGCTTTGGTAGATTTCCCCCAACGCAATTCACAGAAATTCCACGAATCCCTTAGTGGATAACTCCGACGACTCAACAGCAGTGCGGAATTGAGTTTCTCGTCTGGTGGATCTTATCTATAGTTATGGGGTAATACATACCAAAAGGTTCGAAGAAAAAGTCATTAAGCCGAGAAAGCTCAAAATTTTCCTTCTCATCAAAAATAAAGAAGGGAGTTTTCAAGGTGTTAAGAATCAATTGAAGCATCCCTAGACTTCTACTCGATAGAGTGATCGAATCGAGTGCTATGGACTTCAAAGCCTCGAGGGTTGTAGGGCACAAGGGGATCTTGAATCAATTCCCTCTTTTCTAGTATGTATTTAGACAAGCGGTTCGAGTCAAGTGCCAGTTACAGAACTAATTGTTGGCAAGAGTCACAAATAAGAAGTAAACAACTTGATCTCTTCTGGAAAATGACTTTGACCAAATAGAGTCTCCTTCCGTATAGGGGGCTCTCGTAGCACTTAGTGTAGTAAAGGCCTTCTGCTTTTTTTTCCTTTCATTAGCCTGAGAGGGCATATTAAGAATGCTTATACAGGGCAACTATAGGGATTATAGAGAATGAGAGGGGCTCACTTGACCAGAGTGCCGAGCATTGTTCGTCGTGCTAGTTCCACTACTCCAGTTCCAGTGTGATCTACGCCTGTTAGACTGCCGGGCTGTAATGGATTGGACTATGAATACTTCTTTCCCTAGAAAGAAGGATATCGTATCGGGTTGGACCCGCTCTCTTCAGGTGTTTGCAATTCCTGTGGGAACCGCACCACTTGAAGCCTTTGTATCCACATAATGAGAAGCCCTCTTTCTTTTAGTAAAGCTTCTCTTCATCGGCGACTTTCGCGAATGCCTTCTATCGACAAAGAATCCCCTGAGTTAGCGCCTGCCCCACTTATCTAGCCGGTGTTTGCTAGGTTTATTGAGCTACCTCACTACTGCTTTCACTGGAAGCGGCTTAGCTTGTGTTATGCGTAAGACATCTAGATTGGCTTGGCAGGGTAAGAGCTGCCCTTGACTCTCTCAGTTAGGAGAATGTCATTTTGCTAGGAAGACGATCTTTAGCAGAGGCTTTTCGACCAGTTACTGTCCGAGCAGGGATCTTGTTGTATTGTTCTTCAAACCACTCTTCAGTGACGTAGTCTTTACCTGCACCCTTGTGCTTCATAACATCTGAACCATCGTCTAACTCTAACTTATAATCCTTTGGTGCTAAGAAAATTCCTTTCTTGACTCGCGACTCTCGACCTTACTTTGTTCCACCTACACAGTACCGACCCTGCCCTTCTTACTCAGCAGTTAGCTGCTGGTTTATTTTCAACGGAGGTCGGTAACAGATTGGAATTCCCAAGATTCGGCAGGCTTAGCTACCTCTTCCAGTGCAGCTTCTGTTCCAGTTGTCTCTGCAGATCTGAATGAAAGAGGTGAGGTCAACTCATCCAATAGAGGTGCCTCAGATGGCTAAATGGATTATATGAATGCCTATTCCGCCGGTCGGAATGCCCGGGCCTCGAAGTACTGTACTCTGGGGAAACTTCAAGAAAGAGGTATTTAGTCACCTTTTTATATGTGTGTTTAGAGGCATCGCTTGACCAAAGCCCAATTCGATAGGCGAAGTAAGATTGGTTTGGAAACCCCCGTCGTTCGGTTACGACAATTGACCGGCAACAAAACCTTTGTGAGAGACGTGCTTCGACGTCGGACCCAAGGATCCTAGCGGCGCTTTGTCTTATGTCAATCAAAACGAATTCTCGTAAAATAGCCTTTTTGATCTGTTTCATTTCTTACTACTATTTAAAATTCTAAGCCAACTCCCCAGTGTCATTTTTTCCGTCCAATTCGCCTAAATCAATTTATAGGCTTTCTTCTTTACTTTTTTAAAGAAGAAAGAATATATAGCAGTGAAATGAATTCTTACTTCCGTTTTCTTGAAGAGAGCCTATATAATATAGGTTTTCATATCATACAGGACAGATGCGGCGGCCATTTAGCCGTTAAGCTCACCTTGATCCAAAAAAACCGGCCGTCTTTGAAACGCTAGGCTCGCATCTCATACGAAATTTTTTAAATGCGGAAAGTCCTACAAATGAAGACTCGAGCCTCTTTCAATGAAAGCCCAATATGGGTGGGCGTACCATCTTGCACGGTGGAGCCAAGTATAGAGCCACCGGACGCGCGTATGTTGCCAAATTTCACAAACATCACAAGCCACCATCCATCCTTTCGCCATCATCATCCCTTGCCAAAGCTCCCACTGNTGCAAAAGCGGTAACCCCATCTACCAAACCACGAATGACCATAAGCAACTCCATACAATAGCCTAAGATCCATTGACCTCTTTTGTGATTCATCCTACAGAGTGATTTTCCTACAAAAGCAACATTAAAATCGCTCATCATAAGAGATAAACTGAACATTAATCAGGTTAACCCAAACAAACCGCCAAGTTCTCAAATATCGTCAGATTTCAAGCCAACCCAAATTGGTTTCTCGCAAGAAGGATAAACAGGTCTATCCGATTTGTTTATTTTCCATCGAATTACTAACCTAGCATCGTTTTTTGGGGGTAAAACCTAACTTCGAGTTTTAGCAATTTTTTAGGGCAAAACTTACCGAGTATGCAGGTTAGTACAAATACGATCCCAAAGATCCATAATCTCTCTCCCATGAAGGTGCTTGGACCCACCTTCAATCCCATTGATACCGAGCAAGTGACCGAATCCGTTCAAATGGACCATTCCATGCAGGAGATGGCTCTGAATATCTAAAGCGTTTGTTTTCATTCAGAGGCTTTTTCCACTCATCGTCTGCCGGAATTATGATGTGGTACCTCCTTCTGGATACACAAAATGATTGCTCCAACCTATAGAACAAGAAACAAGCACATCAGGAGTTTCGAAATTCGTAGTCTCAAAACCCTAAATTCGAGACAACCAAGAACGAAAACTTCTTTTTCAACATTTACAGTGATCGCAATAAGGCTCTAATCGGAATGCTTGACAGTCTTCTTCGATGGTGTAGAGAGGGACGAAGAGACCTCCCTTGTTCCCTTGAACCAGAAGAGTACACCAAACAGGCATTGAACGGATATTGTAGTCCTCCACCTCTGCAAATTCCCTGAGAAAAACCCTTATTCTGTCTCGGAAGGATTCCGATGAGATAACGGGGCAATCTGGATCGCAGAACGAATGGAAGGAGAAGAGCTTAGGGTTTCTCTTCCTCTTCCTTCCAGCATCCGCGACTGAATTCGGCATGGTTTTTCGATTCTGCAACGAAAAAGCTTCCCGGAGCTCCGATCGTCCCTTAGAAGCACAGCTAAATGCGCACTTCTTCCTTTTTTTAGGATGTTCGGTTGATATAAGAAGAGAGGGAAAGGGGAACTGCGCTAAATGGATAAAAGGCTTCCTGGTGATGGGCTATTCCAATGGGCATGGCATGCATCTGAGATATGGGCTTAGAGCGTAGGAACGCCCACTTTTACAAGAGCTAAGTTCTCAGATTGTTTGCGCGCAGGCACCACTACTATTCTTTCTTTTCTTGTTATGCATCGGGTTCTATAAATTTTTTTTTCGGAGGGAAGAAAAACGTCACTTCGCTCGCCTTGGGGGACCTAATTAGGAGCTGATTGATTTCTTTAATAGATATGAAGATGCCTTGAATGAACCCAAGCAAGCCGAAATCGAATACTCTAAGTATGAAGTGGACATCTATGGTTTAATTGGAAACATCTCTTTTATATTTCTATTTAGCCAGCTCCTCCCTTTGTGGCAGAGCGAGCGCCTTGACTAAGATAGATTTACTCTTTCATTCTTGCAGTCGGGATAGCCTGAGTGGAGTGAACCTCTTTTGCTGTAGCTTCTAATTTTTTAATAAGTAAAAGACCGAGATGACCTCTCTCACAACTGAATTCCCTGTATAGAATTGAAAAGAAGGCTTGAACTCTCATAGGCCCCTGCAGTTTAGTTAGTAGAAATCTTTCTCCCCTCTTGCTCCAATACTTTACTTTCCTCCTACTGCTCATTATCTGGAGCTACTTCCTCCCGCATACTTATTTCCCCGCAAGTCTTCAACCAAGTCCTAGACTCAGTCTTTCAACGATCCATTTGAGTCACAACCCTCTTTCCTTCTTTATTCGAGAGTAATCTTGGCTTCTTCTTCTCGGTCGTCTAAAAGAAAAGGCGGTCTGTTCCTGGTAAAGGTATTTTTCTATTCACTGGACACCCACTGAAACGACCTCTATAGTTTGGGCTCAAACGGCGGCTCTGTCCTACCTTACTTCTCAACCAAACCAGATTAAGCAAAGCACGCAAAGACGTCCACTGTCTATTCATGTTATTCTTTTTATCCTCGAGCGGCGGTGGGAAATTGGATGAGCATACAGCTAAGCTAAAAAAGAGGTCCTCCGCAAGGCTTTGTGTGGAGATCAACTTGCAGAAGTCTCTCACGCCGGGGATCTTTATAGAAGTGACAGGGGAAGGGTTCTGGCAAAGGTTTCAGAATCCTTGCCATCTTTATGCCTTACGTGCGGCATAAGTAGAGGTCACAAGATGATCTAAAGTCCAGTTTTTTGAAGGAAAAAAGATTGATTCATCGCGAAGAGAAAAGAGCCTTTCTCTTTCTAGCCATTCCGTTACGAGACTTCTCAACCGCCTTGACAGCACCAAGTTGACTTGCCGCTCGACCCAATCTTGCGATTTCCGATGATGAAACCAAGAAGGACTAGACTGATTCGACTGCTCTCACTGGCTCAGCTGCTCGATAGGAATAGGAAACCGTTCCAACCACTTCCACTTATGCGGGACATTCACTCTCAAAAGCATGATCGTCACTCTAACTCGCGCCAAATGCCTCTCATAGGTCTTACTAGCCTCCCGCCCTAGTTGCACTATTCCACCTACCTAATCCCGGTTCACTAGGGGATGATCCAGCCATCGTGTGCCCGGTTTTTTGTCTTGATTTCCACCAATTGAACGAAAAAAGAAGGAAAAATTCCGGATAAAAAAAAGATTAACGAACGCCTCTCTCACTCAAGATAAGGTCAGGTGATCCCTTTCTGTCTCCTTCTCAGTTAGGTCAATAAGCCCCTTCCTTTTGGTTCATGTAAGAAAGGGGAAGGTGAATCCTTTTCTCCCCTCTTCTCTTGGTACAGGAGCTGAACCCATTCATTGCTGCTTCCTTGGTTGCTGCACCTGCTTCTGCTCTTGGGTTGGTAACGAAAACTGCTTGGCACGTCTCAGACCAGGGCCACTTGTGGTCCCTTTTCAACAAATCTGTAAGCGGGGCTGCTCTTTTTCGAGTACCCCACCTTAATGAATTTTTTTAGTTTGCCTATCTAAAGTATCCGCCAGGGACCTTCCTCGACAAGACTGAAAATGCTAAGGTGGTCACCTGGGGAGTTGAGATGAAAAAAATGAATTACTTGAGTTTCGGTCCCTCTTGACTAATGGTCGGCTTGTGGTCGACCGCCTTTTTCTTCTCATTCTGACTTTACTTGTCATCGCTGTTGAGTTTGTGCCACTACTCTTTCTGGAATGGATAAGCCTTTTTTGCCTCAAACCTTAAAAATAGCCAGTTTTCAGCCATTTGCCGCTGTCAGAATCATTTCCTCAGCTGTCAGGACGGAACCAAAGACCTAGACTTTGGCAACAATCCCCCCTTCGCGAAAATTAAAACATTCATGAGAAGCCACAGTTGCATGAAATCTGGCTGGTGTGGTCAATCCTATTTTTATATGCCTTATGGACTTGGCGAAATAAGAGCATCTTTGATCCCGTTGACCGAGCCTTTTTCATTCCAGTACTTCAAGTGAGAGCTAGAGCGCTTCTTTCTTTTCTTCGCCTCTTCCCCCCCTCCGAGGGACAAGTGAAGTGAGAATTACTTTAAATAGATCGAGTGCACCTCAGTAAAAACATGAGGGGGATGCTCGGCTAAGAATATCGACCCAACTTGCTTACCAAGTTAAAGTAAGCAAGCTACCTTCTTCAATCAGCAAAAGAGAGACCCTTGAGCATATTCTTCTAGATTCGTTAGAATGATTGGCTCCGTTTGCGGATCCAGGAGTTTCAGTATAGTAGGCGGCGAGTACCATGGGAAAAAAGAAAGGTTATTTTATGGCAGTCCAGCTATTTGAGCTAGTCAACTCGTAAACATAGCCAGGGGAGTCTCTTTCCGGAAGAGAATTAAAATCATTAATATTCGTGGAAACCCAGGGCAAAAGGTCTTACGTTAATATTCCCGGAAATGCGAATAGATTTCCGGATATCTTTTTCATACGTTATTCTCGGATCTCAGAGACAGATGGAGTCAGTCTTCTTACCATCATCGGATCAGTTCGGGCTGGCGCACGAAGCAGGAGGAAATCGGTACGGAGCGAGGCTGGCGAAGTCGGCAGTCTTTCTCTTTATAGAGTAGAGGGGGCGTCAAATCGAAGAAAAAAGAAAGAGAAAAGAGATATTTCGTAATATAAAGAAAGATGAAAATAAAGACAAAAAGGCGGAACCTCTTATGTCAAAAGGACCAAGGATGATCGGAAAGGAGGAGTAGGAGGAGTCAGCTTATTCTATAGATACTGTAAAAGCCAACTCATGTTTCCACTCAATTTTCATTACGAAGATGTATCACGTCAAGATCCGTTGCTCAAACCGAATCACGCCAACGTTATGGAAGTTCCTGGATCGTGTGAAATAAGAGTAGTACCAAAGGCACCCTATAATTTCATAATAAAAAATGGAAAATTGGCTATGGAGATTCCGCGCGGTCAGAAATTCATACAGACACAAAGGGGTTCGACAGGAAAGTCCTTTCGATCTAATCCATTCTTGGGGTCAAATAAAGACAAAGGATATGTAAGTGACCTAGCACGACAAAGCACTCTCCGAGGGCATGGAATGTCTAATTTTTCGGTCAGAATCTCGACAGTAATGTCTCTGTTAGATTTTCCGGTCGAAATACGGAAAAACTCCATTCAATTCTCGATGGAAACGGAGTTTTGCGAATTCTCCCCGGAACTGGAAGATCATTTCGAGATCTTCGAACATATTCGAGGGTTCAATGTGACTATTATCACTTCGGCCAACACACAAGATGAGACTTTACCACCGTGGAGCGGCTTTTTGCAAAAAGATGAGGGGGAAACTCAGTAAGATGTCGGAGAAGCGAAATAGTAGAGATCACAAACGTAGATTGCTCGCGGCTAAATTTGAATTGAGACGAAAGCTTTATAAAGCCTTTTGTAAAGATCCCGATCTTCCTAGTGATATGCGGGACAAACATCGTTATAAGTTGTCCAAGTTGCCAAGAAATAAAATAGTTCCTTTGCACGAGTCAGAAACCGATGTATTTCCACGGGTCGCCCTCGTTCTGTATCTGAGTTCTTTCGAATTTCTCGTATCGTTTTTCGTGGATTAGCATCTCGAGGTTCTTTGATGGGCATAAATAAATCGTCTTGGTAGCAACCACCAAACCAATATAACAAAGAAAGGTTAGTTACGCAGCTGGTCCACAAGCAAGGTAAGTAAGCCCATTACCAGCCGGCTCCGGACCGAAAAGACCTAACGTATTTAACCCTTATCTTGGATCGGAGATGCGAACGGGGCGGGAATCGAAGTGGGGGACCTCTCTACCGCTTGTGTCTATTTCATTTCCTGTCAAGTATGCTCCCCATACATAGACTACGTACAGGTAGTACTCTTGGAAAGAAAGATATAATGCGTGAACATAACATTAAGTTACGAATGTAACTCCCGACCACTCTTCTAAATATACTAAGGCGGAGAACTCTTGTTCATTGGAGCGCCGTAGTGCGGAGGTTCTTCCCATCATGGAAGTCCGAGTTGGGACTGAGCCTTCCGAATGATAATGCTTTGTTTCGTTGGAAAAACCAACGCAAATCTCTCTCATATTGACTTTCTATCGCCCTACTTCTAAGGATAGATAGAGAGAGTGACTTTATGAAATTCTCTCCCTTCTAAACCAGCGCAAGTCGGCCCCCCAGAACAAAGCCCCTACTCCCGAGAGGTATAAATGACTCGACTAAAAGGAGAGGTCCAAATGGACTTCCGTGAATTACAGTGATCCAGTCTCACGGATATGGAGCCTCGCCGGAGATGGCAGGGCAAAACCTGATGGACCTTTTTTTTTTCTCAAGAGGTTATTTCGAGAATCAACCAACCGACGAGACGAATTCGAGGATGTGTTAAAAGAGAGTCTAACCGCCAAGGCAAGTCCCATGGATAAGCCCAGCCTCCCTCTCGTTTCACTCTCGTTCCTCTCCTTACAGTCGAGCTCCTTTGTTCCTTCGGACCTCTCGCCCAAATGAAATGGGATGAATCCAATCAATAAGCTTATTGATTGATTCAGAGCGCAGCGAAGCCAAATTCAATCAAGGCAAAGGGGGGGGCTTACTTTTCCTGACGCTGAGTCATCCTATTCAAATTTAGCTATGCTAATGTAACAGGAAAAGTTTTCAGATGATATGGATCCCAAGAGATGAGCGAGAACCTCCAATTGCTTAAGGATCGCACTCCGCTGTCCCGCTTGGTGGACGAGATCGAGATCTTCTCTCGGGTCATCCTGGGTTACTGAAGGGTTGTCCGACTGCTCGGTGACCGAATCAGAGAAGTTTTGACCGCTTTCTCTTCTCTCCAGCACTCTCGGACTGATCATCCAATCCATCTTGCTGCGACAAAGCAAGCTTAGGAATGAATCTAAGAAATTTAGGTCTCTGCCCGCTTGAAAGATTCTTCTTTCCTCTTCGGTGAAAGAGGGCAAAGGTGTGTAGGAGAAATAATTCTAAAAACGTCGACGCTTAATTCGCCCCCTCCATCCTTCAAAAGTCAAAGAAAGGCTCAAATATCAATATATATATTTGAGGATATTTTAGGGCCCTAGAACGCAAAAAAAAAGGTGAGTGAACCAGAGTTGTCACGATAGGAAAGAGAAATGACTATAAGGAACCAACGATTCTCTCTTCTTAAACAACCTATATCCTCCACACTTAATCAGCATTTAGTAGATTATCCAACCCCGAGCAATCTTAGTTATTGGTGGGGGTTCGGTCCGTTAGCTGGTATTTGTTTAGTCATTCAGATAGTGACTGGCGTTTTTTTAGCTATGCATTACACACCTCATGTGGATTTAGCTTTCAACAGCGTAGAACACATTATGAGAGATGTTGAAGGGGGCTGGTTGCTCCGTTATATGCATGCTAATGGGGCAAGTATGTTTCTTATTGTGGTTTACCTTCATATTTTTCGTGGTCTATATCATGCGAGTTATAGCAGTCCTAGGGAATTTGTTTGGTGTCTTGGAGTTGTAATCTTCCTATTAATGATTGTGACAGCTTTTATAGGATATGTACTACCTTGGGGTCAGATGAGCTTTTGGGGAGCTACAGTAATTACAAGCTTAGCTAGCGCCATACCTGTAGTAGGAGATACCATAGTGACTTGGCTTTGGGGTGGTTTCTCCGTGGACAATGCCACCTTAAATCGTTTTTTTAGTCTTCATCATTTACTCCCCTTTATTTTAGTAGGCGCCAGTCTTCTTCATCTGGCCGCATTGCATCAATATGGATCAAATAATCCATTGGGTGTACATTCTGAGATGGATAAAATAGCTTTTTACCCTTATTTTTATGTCAAGGATCTAGTTGGTTGGGTAGCTTTTGCTATCTTTTTTTCTATTTGGATTTTTTATGCTCCTAATGTTTTGGGACATCCCGACAATTATATACCTGCTAATCCGATGTCCACCCCGCCTCATATTGTGCCGGAATGGTATTTCCTACCGATCCATGCCATTCTTCGTAGTATACCTGACAAAGCGGGAGGTGTAGCCGCAATAGCACCAGTTTTTATATGTCTCTTGGCTTTACCTTTTTTTAAAAGTATGTATGTGCGTAGTTCAAGTTTTCGACCGATTCACCAAGGAATGTTTTGGTTGCTTTTGGCGGATTGCTTACTACTAGGTTGGATCGGATGTCAACCTGTGGAGGCACCATTTGTTACTATTGGACAAATTTCTCCTTTGGTTTTCTTCTTGTTCTTTGCCATAACGCCCATTCTGGGACGAGTTGGAAGAGGAATTCCTAATTCTTACACGGATGAGACTGATCACACCTGATCAGTGAAAAATTCTGACACCAATCATTTACATATTACACCAAGAATTGACAAGCGGATAAGTTTTCTAGTTTGCTATGTTGATATAGCTTAGATAGGGAAAAGATAACTCCACTATAGAGTAGGGCTGTACTTCAAAAATCAAAAAGGGTCCCTCTCCCCCTTTTTTTATTAAAAAATCAAAAAAGAGGCCCCGCCCCCCCAAGGCCTAAGGAAAAAACCTCTGATAAAGAAAGACAAAAAATATAGAACTACCTTTACACTATAACCATTAAGTCAAGTTATTAACAATCCTATACTAAGAGGAGAATTCGGATCAGCTCGGGCGGAAGAGGAGAGGCGAAGAAGAAGGCAATAAGCACTCAGATTGGACCAACCTTTCATTTAAGGTTCGTCATTATCTTTTCAATCCTGACTAGAATCAGGCTTCTCTTGAAAAAAGGTAAGGAGTTATTCGATCTAATATGGTATTAACCCTAGCGCCTAAGTCACCCCCGCAAGGTAGGAAGAAGATAAAGGAGAAAGTGAACGGAGGAAAAAAAAGGCGATAAGCGCACCGGCGGGCGGTAAAAACCACAAAGAATTTATATAGAAAAATAGGTACTACCAATATGAAATTAAGAAAGACATATATACCTGAAAAAAAATTCTGTAATGACTATGTGACCATGAAGGGAGTAGTTGATTCGCGTTCCAATTCATTGGAAAAATCCGGTATAAATATAATAATATAACGGGATCGTCGTCTTGACAAAGATGAATAGAAAGAGTGCTTTTGTTTTTTTAACAATTCTTATTGTTTTTTTCTTCGAAGGAAGATCTTTCTTTGACTAAAAGGTTTTCCATTTTTAATAGATTGTTTGTGGTTGTACCTTTACTGCAAGAATATAAATGACTCGCTATTCACTCGAGGTTTCTGGGTCATAATGTAGGAGAGATGGCCGAGTGGTTTAAGGCGTAGCATTGGAACTGCTATGTAGGCTTTTGTTTACCGAGGGTTCGAATCCCTCTCTTTCCGTACCTTTACTTACCGACCAAATACCAAGACTACTTACAACAGGTGAGGATCAGCACACTGCGGGAATCTAAGGAATTGATTGCTGTGCATCGACCAATCTGAGAAAGGGAACTATAAAAGAAGGTGAAGATGCACCGAGGGATTTATGAAGACGCATGGTATGCTGTGGAGAAAGGGTGAAAGGAGTAGAAGCGGCAGGGCAAGAAAAGGATAGTGATAAATGGACAGACGCTGAGAAGAAGAAGTCGAAAGTATAACAGCAAAGCATTGTCAGCAATCGCAAGTGACACATTCAAGGGTGAATCAGCCAAAGATGCTTGGGATATCCTACAGAAGGGTTGACAAGTGTAAAGAGATCTCGTATTGATATGCTGCTGGCTTCACGGAGGAAAGAGAGACCATTGAACAATTCATCTGTGCTTTGCCAATGCTGCTCAAAATGAAAGACAAAGACAAAAGTAAAAAAGCTTCTGTTCTGTAGCACACTCCCGGCGAAGCAGCCCTTCGCAAGCCATGAATGACACAGATACCCTTGCGTTTGATGTTGTTGTAGGTCACCTACAAGCGTATGAAATGGAGACTGAGAAGTCCGAGAAAAAGCATTGCTGCAGCACACACTAAGACAACAAGAGAGATATTGAAGATTCAATCGGCAGCACACTGCTTGCTAGAAACTTTGGCAAAGTAGTAAAGAAGAATGGAGAAAGTAGGAAAAACCCTTTTACACAGAACACAACAACAAATCGTGATCGTGTGTCAAAGAAGGGAGAACAACAGTGTAGGGATATGGCAAAGCTGAGCACTGCCCTTTTTTAGAGAAGAGACTTCAAATGTTTTTAATGCAAAGGTTGCTTCGCTAGGGGCACACAAAAGCTGAATGTGTGAATACTCCCTTATTGGTTTGCTTGGAGCGAGAGCGAAACAGACGAGGATGATGATGCAGAGGAAGTCTCTGGATTCGTAGCATTTGTGATAAAGATGAGACGCTTCATTCGGACAATTGCTTTGC
>OVAX01003109.1:0-22595 GCA_900406405.1 Lepidium africanum
ATGACCACGAGAGTGGCTTGTTTACCTTAGTATCCTGATTCACTGCTTGCCTGCTTAGGTTTTTAGACAAAATCATTACCCAGATTTCTGCTTAGTTCATTGACTTCACTCTCCTCACAAGTCCATCTTTATTTCATTACTGTAACTCGCCATTGTTTCTGCTGTTTACTTGCTCTGTTTCTGAAATACTTAGCTTCTGTTTGTTTAAGTTGCATCTGTTTTAGCCCTGTTTCATTTTACTTAGTCATTTTTCTGCATGTTTTCTCTGGTTGCTTTCATTTTGCATTTTGAGCCAATTGTAACAGAATTGCTCTAACCCTCTGCTTTCATTGATTTTGGCTTGAACTAGTTAGCTATCCATACCCCAAGTGCTAACATCACATTTTGGTTTGACAACCTTATATACTATAAGTATATACTATAAGGATTTGATAACCGGACTAAAAATCTTGTTATCAACCTTTCACAGCATTTTTCAACGTCTCTCTTCATGTTTGGCCAATAAAAATGATCTTTCATTACCTTCAACGTTTTGGCAACTCCAAAATGACCCATAAGACCCCCTCTATGTGCTTCCTTAACAAAAAGACCTCTCAGAGAAGAGTTAGGAACACAGAGTCTATATTCATAAAATAAGAATCCCTCATGTCTATAGAATTTTCCTGCAGCAAACTTCTCACAAGAAGAGAAAATCTCACCAAAGTTTGGGTCATTAGCATAAAGATCTTTGATCTGTTCAAACCCAAGTAGTCTAACCTCAAGAGAAGTGAGAAGACCATACCTTCTGGATACTGCATCAGCTACAACGTTATCTTTATCTTTCTTGTATTTGATGAAATAGGGGAATGTCTCAATGAATTCGATCCACTTGGCATGTCTCTTATTGAGTTTCTGCTGACTCTTTATGTGCTTCAAAGACTCATGATCCATATGAATAACAAACTTCTTTGGCCATAAGTAATGATGCTAAGTGTTAAAACTGAACCAAAGCATACAACTTGTTGTCATAAGTTGTATAATTCAGTGTGTCTCCTCCAAGCTTATCAGTAAAGTATGCTATTGGCTTCTTATCCTGCATAAGTACAGCTCCAATTCCTATACCAGAGGCGACACATTCTATCTGAAAAGTTTTAGCAAAATCAGAAAGAGATAAGATATGAGCATTAGTAAGCTTATCTTTTAAGAACTGAAATGCACTCTCGTGTTTGTGCTCCCAATTAAAGCCAATATCCTTGTTGATAACCTCAGTAAGTGGTGCATCCATGGTACTAAAATCCTTAACAAATCTTCTATAGAAATCGGCCAGACAATGAAAGCTCCGAAATTCACTTACATGGGCTTGGCCAATCTCTGATGGTTTTTACCTTCTCTTCATCAACTTTTACTCCACCTATACTTACAACAAAGCCTAAAAATACAACGTTATCTGTCCCAAAAGTGCATTTCTTGAAGTTAGCATACAATTTCTCCTTTCTAAGCACGTCTAGTACCATCTTAATATGCTTTACATGCTCATCCAAACTCTTACTAAATATCAAAACACCATCGAAGTAGACTACTACAAAGAAACATATATATGCTTGCAGAACATGATTCATTAGCTTCATAAACATGCTAGGTGCATTAGTCAGTCCAAATGGCATTACTAACCACTCATATAGCCCTTATTTGCTTTTAAAAGAAGTTTTCCACTCATCTCCTTCTTTCATTCTAATTTGGTGGTAACCACTTTTTAAATCTACTTTAGAGAAGATACTAGACCCATGCAATTCATCAAGCATATCATATAGCCTAGGTATATGATGTCGATACTTCACCGTGATATTATTGATTGCTCGACAATCAACACACATTAGCTATTGTCTTTCTTTGGTACCAACAGAACGGGTACAACACATTGACTGATGCTTTCTCTGATGTATCCTTTCTCCAAGAGCACATTCACTTGTCTCTCAGTCTCTTTAGACTATGCTGCATTGATACGATAAGTTGGTCTGTTTGGCAAGACCGATCCGGGAACAAAATTGATTTGATGTTCAATGCCTCTTATAGGTGGTAGTCCCAGTCAAATTTCTTCAGGAAAAAAAGTCCTCATAAGCTTGCAAAATAGTGAGAATACTACTCGGCACATTCGGTTTCAATTCAGTTAGATTAAGCAAATTTTTCTTTAAAACCATTAAGATATTAGAAGAATCACTCCCTTTTGGTTTTTGCTTAGAGTTCTTGGATGGTTCAGCTTGTCCTTGTTTCTTCTTCATGCTGAGTTGGTCTAGATATACTTCATGAGGTGGCATAAGAACCAGAACAATTTTTCTGCCTTTGTACTCAAAACTGTGACGGTTAGTGTACCCATCATGTGTGGCTTGTCGATCTAATTACCAAGGTCTACCCACCAAGATGTGACTTGCCTCCAATGGTAGAATGTCGCATAAATTTTCATCCTCATATTTCCCAATGGCTATAGATACCTTAACTTGTTTACTCAAAGTAAGCTCACCATCTTCATTCAGCCAATGCAACTTGTATGGCTTGGGATAAGGTAATTCTTTCAGCCCGAGCATTTGCACTATGGTTTAACTTGCAACATTAGTGCAGCCACCTCCATCTATGATTAGACTTCATATTTTGTCCTTGACTACACATCGAGTGTGGAACTAGTTTTCCCTTTGCTCTTGATATATGGATTTAGTGATGACACTTAGAGCTCTCATTGTCACAAGAAGAGAACCCTTAAGCGGTTCTACAACCTTAGCTTCTGCTTATTCTTGAAAGGTTTCATCTTCAGATTCGAACTCACCATCAGCTTAAAGCACCATCACTCTATTGTTAGGGCAGTCACTTGCATAATGTCCTAAACCCTGACACTTAAAACACTTGAGATCCCTTGCTCTGAAATTTTGCTTTGCTGGTTCCTTAGAATTTTTTGGAAGAACTTGGTTTGAACTCCTTTTGGACAGTTGATTATCCTCACCTTTGTAGCTTGATTTAAACTTTTTCTGAAAATTAGGCTTTGCATCTTTTGCATAACTCGACATGGTGACTCCATAACTAGAACGAGTCCCTTTCCTCTTGAGTTTTTTTTCAAACATCACAGCCATATGAAACAGCTCCTTGAGCTCCACATAATGATATACTTCCAAAAGGTCTATAATGTCTCGATTGAGACCACCCATGAATCTGGACATTGTGCTTTACTATCTTCTTGAATATAAGCTCTAACCATTAGAGTTTCCATTTCCTTGTAGTACTTTTCCACAGATTTGGATCCTTGTACCAGATTTCTCATCTTGAAGTGTAGTTCTCTATGGTAATGACTTGGCGCAAATCTCTTTCTCATGAGTACCTTCATTTGTGACTATGTATCAATTGGGAACTCTCCAACACGTCTTCTAGTAGTGACTAATTGATCCCACCAGATGAGAGCATAGTAATGAAATTATGTGGCTGTTTAACTTGATTTTCCTCAGTATACTCCTGGCAGTTAAAGACGAGTTCTATCTTCTTTTCCCAATCTAGATATGCATCTGGATCGTTAGTACCATGAAAAGGAGGTATTCTAATTTACGTGCACGTCTTTGTCTTCACGTGGACGGTTTTTTTCTTCACGTGCATGTCTTTATCTTCTATGACCAGAATGTGAAGATAATATTATCTTTCTGAAGCTTCCCGGTCAGATGGTACTTGAGACTGATGCCTTGGGTTTTAGGAGTTCTAGCGTTGGAAGCATTCTCTTGATGGAACAGTTCAAGTTTCTGGTCCATCATTCTCTCTATCTTGGTTGTGATAGCTTCTATAAGTAACTTGTTATTCCTTGTGTTGCTAGTCTCTTCCTCTTTAGTTTCCACCATGATTCCTAAGAAAAAACAAAAGAACTAACAAGTAATGTGGTCCTCTTATCCACAAAAACACTTCAGCACTATTACAAGATGACTTCAATGCATGGAAGTTCAAAAGACACTTTCAGATTTCTTTAGCAACAAGAAGAATACCAACAAATTTGTGTGGAAGCTAAAAGGTCAAGTGCTTAGATTGACTTAAAAACCTATATCTATAGATTATTCGACCTGATCTATCAAATTTAACAAGTTTTAAACACTTTCTAGCAATAGATCTAGTGATTACATGAGTTACAAATGATTAACAGAACAAAGGAAGATGAAAACTTGGATTTCGAAACAACCTGACTTAAAGGTGGCTCTCATACCACTTAATATGATTCTGGTTGATAGAATCGATAGCCCTATAACTTCATCAAGCGGATTGTAGTGGAGAAGTCGGAAAGGTACAAAAACTGAAAGTGCTCAGAATCGCCTGAAAACTAAGAGTTTGAATTTTGGGAACTTGAACGTTAACTTGGTGAAGTTTGAGCGAATTTGAAACGGAAATGATAGACGAACTAAGAGTGGATTGTGAGTGATGGATCGTGGCGAACTATCAAGAGATATATAAAGTATCTTAATCGTCAATCTTGAAGTCTCTCAAGATATGACACACGAGAGACATATCCAAGTTGTATGGATATTACACACCATACATATCAAACAATAAGGGGAAGTGTTTTGATAAAATCCTTGATGAAATGGAAGGAACAAGGGTTCTACATACTCATAGAAAGCTAAGCCACGAAATGGGCCTTAGTAAACTAGTTGGGCCAAAAACAAAAGAGACTCAAGTCTAAACAAAACATATTAAGACCCAACTAAATGATTTAGTCGGAATTGCTTCCTTTTATTCATTTCTCAGCATGTTGCCTAAGGGGTTGTGAGGAATAAGTGTATGCAACTTACCTCATTAAAAACCTTGTCTAGAAAATCCAGGTTGGGACAAAACTAGACCAAGGGAAAAAGAGTATAAGAGCATATACCTCCCTTAGGCAACCTTTAGCTAGCTTAAATCATAATCAATGTAGTTGGATTAGCTATAGAGCTAAGATTGCTTTCAGCCTGATTAAGCATTGTGCCAATGGCTTGTTCAAGTTGTTTTGCTCTAGCTCGAGTAATCGGTCCACTAGGTAGCTCCAACACTTCTTCTAGTCCAAGCTCATTCTCCAATCTTTGCTCTGGTTCAAGTTGATGGTCCGTTATCATATCACCCGGAGAAGCTCCTAAATCAACTGCCTCCAAGTTGATGGTTCAAGTTGCAAGCAAGCACTCTTAACCCTAGTTTCGCCTATCGGTCTCGCCGTAATCTCTCTAAGCTTTTTGTGTTATAGTAAATTTATAACGATTACAGACATTTATTTTTCATTTTATACAATTTTTATTTAATAATGTGGTTATAGATAACAAACTCAACATGCTTAGTCATTATCTTTTACTAGAAATGTGATAGATCGATTATGTCAATTAAATGATCAAATTAAACCAAATGCAATTTTGGTTTCATAATATGAGATTACTAAGACCATTACATATACTATATTAGTAATTTCAAAATTTAGTCAAGTCCATCAATTAACCAATCAAAAATAACATAAACTGATGAACCGATTGAAGTTATACCAATAAAAATGAACCATTCGTATGATTCACATGATTTTTACGTGAATATAAGCAGCAATAAATTTGGATACCAACGGTACATAATAATTGAACAAACGTTCATTAACATATGAAATTAATTGAATGAACCAATGATATCACATTCACATAAAATATCATGTGAATCAATGTATAGTATCAATTGGACCAACGTGAACCAATCGTATGATTTTAAATATGAACTAATTGATTTTATGAACAAATTCATATTAATTGAAAACTAAATTGATATCGTTGATTTTGCGGCTTAATTTTGCTGGTTTAATTCAAAAGTTAATCCCCACCAAAGACCCCACCAACCACCACCAATTTTTTATATGTATTCTTCTTTTCTTTTGATTTATTTCTAAAAGGCAAAATGTGTCCAAAATAATGGATAAGGGTATTAAAAGTATTTAAATTACAAAGAGAGTAGCTTAGTCACTTTCTCTCCAACTAAGAGTGTTTGTGTAACACTCGATTTCATGAAATATATGGTATATGGTGGTGTATGCGAAGAGGTTTAAAAGAATTGATTTGGCCACCTTTTTTTTTTGGCTGACATTGATTTGGCCACCTATGATATCAAATATGAAGATCTTATTTCTAAAGAACGTTAACAAAAATTAAGGTTAGAAACATTTACACAAACTATATTTTTCTGTGTGACAAAATATTGATCAATTCGATAAATAATTTGGAAAATTTGATTTTTTGGACACAGTAGATAATCAGATTTGGTTTTGAAAATTTATTCGCCTCTTTTGGATGGATCATCTAAACTAATTTAGGACCTGATTGGAATTGCTTTCGTTTTTTTGTTTTGAAAAGCAAAAATCTTTGTAACAGATTCTAAGTAAACTAATCATATTTCAGAATCAAAAATAAACTAGAGTATCATACAAATATTTTTTTCTTTTCAAAGCAACAAAACAAAAGCAATTCTTAATCAAACTCTCCCGATTATAATTGCTTTCGTTTGGCCGTTTTGAAAAGAAAAAATTTTTGTATGATATTCTTGTTTTTTTTAATTCTGAAATAGATTGGTTGAGTTTTAATCTTTTACAAAAAAAATTTCTTTTCAAAACAACAAAAGAAAGCAATATCAATCAGGCCTACAGGCCTACATTAGTGAATGATTTAATCACAGATATAATAACCGAAAAGAAAAGTTTCTTGTGATGAGTTATAAAGGCTACGCTGAAGTGACTTAGCACGCAGCAATACTTAGTAGGGTGTATTCAAACTAGAACTTTAAGTGATTTTAGTTTTTTTTTAAATCATTTCTAAATCATTTTACAAATTTCCTGTTATTGAACTTAAAATTTATACAAAATTACCTAAAATAATTCACAATATCCTGTTATTCAATTATGAATTTATTAAAATCATATGAAATCTCGTGTTATTCAAATGATAATAATTTTTTCTAAGAAAACTATTTCACCTGGTTTTAGGTGATTCTGAGTAGATTTTTAGTTGAAAAAACATAATTCAAAATCCCACCACATAAGCTGTGATTTCGAAAAAAACGAAGAAAAAAAACTCAGGAAATGTGTCGACCACATTTTGGTAGGAAAACAAATTCCTCGTTGGATTAAATTGAAACTAGAGAAAGACAAATTTGGATACAGAGCCTTTGAAACAAGATCATAAATTTGTCAAGCTTTCAAAACTATCAATTAACAATTATATAGAACCAAAAACTGCATCACCTTCTTATTCACTTACATAGCTAATTTTCTCAACAGTTGAAACATCCTCATTTAGCATAATAGATTCATTTCTACCATGATTAGGATCAGACTTTATTTGTGTTAGACTTATTCGTAGCACTCCTAAGAGTGGTATCCTAAGCAGATTTGAGATCATCAGCTTGCTTAAGCTATTTATAACTTTGTAATCTCCATTATAACACAAACAAAATCTCGGCCTTTTCATATGATGTTATGTCAAAAGTAATTGCAGAACGTAATCAATTCTATATGATATACATACAAGAATAGTTTTTACTGATTTTGAGAGTGGAGCAGAAAGTAAGACATGAGCATTCACCATTTCTATATTCATCAATCAGAAATTTGGCTCTTGCAATATTGTTATGTTCACAAAATGCCCTCTAGACTACTATGAATTCGTCAATATACTCTATTCAACTTAATAGATTCAGATCAAAAGGTTTCAAGGACAATCTATGTGGAAACTTTTTTTTAGTTATTGTCTGTATTCTAGTTTATCTTATCACTTGGAAAAAACTCCATTAGAGACTCAGTGAAACAAGAAGGATCAATATAAATATAGAACTGATCTATTGGCTACGTTTATGATTGCTCGAAAACGTTAAGGGCCTAATATAAACGTTTCTTTGCAGAACATAAAATCTCCAAAAATCACAATATGATTTATAATTAAATCTCCTAAAATCACTCTATGATTTTCCAAAAATAAATAAAAAGTCAATTTAAATCACTCCAAGCATCCTAAAAACTCACTTGAATCTTCCCAAATCTATCAAAATCTAAATTTTATCAAATCCCTTAAAATTTTAGTTTCAATACACCCCTTTAAAGATTTGATCTGACCAAATAATTTATAAAGAATATTTTACGAAAAAAATAAAATTAACAAAAATCCACACATCATTGTATATATGTGAAATAACAAAATGGTACCTTGTGACAAGAAAAAAGCTACGTAATGATTAATCTATTTGATACTTCTGAAACATACCAAGAAAGTGAATATAATTTTAATACTAAACATGAAGAGTGCAGAGTATTTACCTAAATAGCATAAGAAGTTGGCAAATTGATGATTACTTCTATTCTAATCTGAAATTCTTTTCTTTTCTTTTTTTTAAGTAAACCGAATTTTTTTTTTTATTATTTAAGTAAACCGAAAGCCACATTTTGAGCCTTGGCCTTATTACAGAAACCAAATCCATAAAATCTGGTCATATATGCTGAGTTGGCTGAATCTGTCTTTTACAATCAAAGCGTTTATCGCTTTGATTAGAGAACGCCAAACAAAGAGATAAGTGTAAGAGTTATAGAAATAATATAGTATTGATTCGTTATATCACATTCTTACCCTTTACATTATCTGTACGTAGTCTATCTTCTTGAGTATGTTCTAATATAGATAAGTTAAAATGATAACATACGTGAACTATATTTGACAACGATAATTTGGTCTTTCGTTTTTGTATATATGAATATATCCAGTACTTTATTTGCTCATATATATAACCTCATGAAATAATTGATCATGAAACTTTACATTTTAATTATAAATAAATTCATATATCAGTACAAGAAGTTCGCTGAATCCGATACAAAAATCTAAATAAAATTTGTATTTTGATGGATATCTTACGAATATCTTCCGTCAAGATTACATAAATGGAGAAGCACACTTATATACATAGTTTATATTTACATATACCTAGAGTTATCAAGGGCCTAACTAGTGTAAGTAGAATTCAGCTGAATCTGCTGAATTTTTGTATTTATCAAGTTTTTTCAAAAACTTTTTACATCAAAGGAATCTTGAGGAATGATGAGGAACTATAAATAATTATATTATTTTTTCTGTATACATTTTTCTGTACGTTAGCCACTTGAATGAATTTTATTGTTTTCTTGTGTCATTGTTTTATTGTGTAACTTAATTGTCATTTCTGATGTAACTAATACATGAATTATGTATGTAATTAGTCAATAATTATGATTAAGTTTGGACATAAAATTTAAAACTGAAACCAAAACCTATATAAATAAAGAGGAATTAAGCTAAATTAAACCTAAGGCATATTCGAATAGGCTATAAATTTATGTATCTAAAAAACTGAACATGAATATGAATCCGAATGGAATTAAAAATCAAATGGATATCCAATATATATAAATTAAGTTATGGTTTTCAAATATTTTTATTAAATTTTTAATAATTCTGCTTGAAAAAATATTGGATAACCGAACTTGATCTATACTCGAACCAAACCCAACTCAAAAAATTTATTTAGTAAACATATATATTTAAATCTCACTAAATTTCCAATATGAGTTTGATTCTAGATAATCATATTTCCTACAACTAACTATGAATAATATTGTACATGTATTGTTATATTTCACTTATTTTTACTCGAACTCGGTTTAGCTCAAGTTTTGATTTTCTTTTTTGGTATATGAATCTAGCATCAAGGGTTCAACCCAGCATCAGTGGTAGATTAAATAGAATTCTAGGGCACATTTTGACTATGAATTAGATTTTGTCGATCCAATTATTAAAAAAAATCGCCAGATTCCACTTTAAGCAAAATTCAGCTGTTATCATTTGATTTTAAGTAATTCTGCAAGATTCCACACAAAAAATTAAAAAAATTTTTACCAGATTCCACATTCAACATAATTCTGCAGTTACCATTTATACCCCAAATTCTATGTTCTGTATTTTCTTTGTCAAAGAATTAGATAAATAAAATATCAATGTATATAACTCAAATCTCAAATAATAGTACATAAAATTATTACCTATTTAGAATCTAACTCCCAGGGAAGAAGGCTCATCTTTGTACTCAATCTGTAAAAAGAATTCAAGTTGCTTTTTGAATCATTTAAAATATACGCAACTGATAATGCACAAATTTAAAGATAAACGCTAGCCATTAAACACATTCGAGAACAAACACAGATCTGCGACAATGTCAGATGTAATTTGATGGTAACAAAATTAATAATTGGTCCAAAGAGTCGTATATAACTATTCCAAGATTCATATATTGTAAATCACTCGTATAAAGTACCTTTGCTTCAAACTTTCTCTACAAATAAAATTATTTCTGATTAGGATGTAAATAACAAGAACCACGAATTACGAGAATATTTAATCCATTGGTCATCACCGAAATATAATATATAAATTCAATGGGCATAAACAATCGTATCTTAATCACCACAAGAAAACAAAACATTTACAATGGAAACAAGTCTAGCAAAGCCATTGCAAAAGGCCAATTGAGACACCATTGTGACACAAGCCAATTCTTCGCTATTCGTTAGTTGCAACCCGTTATTCGTCTCAATAGCGTCGCAAGGCATACGACGACAGAAAACATTGCAAGCTCGTCGCAAACTTGTCGTCGCAAGAGCGACGCAATAATTGTGAGACACAAGCGATGTCAGGCTTGTGAGGTATGTGTGCAAAGCATTTGCGAGTTAAAAATTATGTGAGAGTTGTCAGGCATGTTTTGCGACGCTCCTGCGAAGCCAGTTTAGCGAGGCTGTTGCGATTTCTGCATTGCAACGCTTCTGCGATGGACGCTTCTGCGATGGACGCTTTACAAGGCCACTGCGATGCCAGTTTTGCGAGGCTTTTGCGACATCTTGTTTGCAAGGCTACTGCGACGTGGGCTTTGCGAGTCCATCGCGAGGTCCTCTTTGCTATTATGTTGGGACGGTACATAAATTTTGTTTTTTTATTATAATAAATTATTAATTGATTTTTAAAAATAAATTATCAAAAAACAAAAATTTAATTCAAATATACTTATAAATTAAATTATCTAACAAATATTGGAAAAAAAAAACTACAATTCAAGTGATCGGTCTGCATTCCCCGAGCCGGATCCGGTATCGTCCGCGTTCAACTCCGCAAATGCGTCAGCTAACTCTGGGTCCTTTTTGGCCAAGATGGACCACAACCGATCATATGACAGGATCTTCTACGCCTGAGGCGAGATCACGGTTTTTGCTTCAGCTAGCTCCTGGGACTGACGATCCAACATCTCTCTAAGATCAGAAGGAGTTCTAGAGGATTGAGAGAATCTTTGGGGCGATATACACTGCTCAATCTTTGATCCCATTGAACCAGTTCCAAACAGTTTCTCCTTTTTACAAGAAGCGACCTGATAAAAAAGTATATTAATGTTATTGTAATAAATTTAAACAAAATATATACAAAGAAAGTAAAACAAGCATACATCTGCGTATAGTTAGTTCCTTTGTGAAGTAGTTAGGCCACCAGATGCAGAGTTCTCGTCACCGCTATCGTAGAGCTTCTCTGCTTTCTTTTCGACAAAAATGCCATTCTTGTTCTGATTTTTCTGGTAAAGAGTCTCCAGAATATCAGGGTGAGTATCCCCTGATTGCTCTTGCTAAAATTAACAAAAACATATAAGTAATGAAATAAAATTTTATATGATGTATTAAAATAGTTTCAATATATTAAATTTGAAATACTTACAATTTTGCGGGCTCTGACTTTAAACGATGTTCGTCCCGCAAAATGCTTATGTGGACCGTCGCCATAAGGATCAGATAATTGAGCCGCTCGATAGCTAGCGCTCTTCTTCATTGACTTTGGATCTTCCCAATACCAAATCAGACCATTCCAGACCACATAATCGAACCACTGGAGCATTCATCGTTGTCCTTTTCTTTCCACTTACCCTTCCAACGTCCTATTTGGTCGCCCATACGTCTCATCGGCACAGCCTCGAACTCTTTATGGACTTGCCATGTAATGGAAGGCTTCCAGTGAAAGCATTGCTACAAAAAAAAATTATATTAACATAAATAATAAATAATAGATAACAAATTACAAAAATGAAATACAAAACAAAAACTTACCACGAAGGATAAGAACCATCGACGATGTGTTTCGATGTCTGCATAAAATTAGCATGCGGTTCTATGAAATCCCGCTCAAATATTTCTTGGATTGAGGTCGCCAATATCTCATCGTCATCAAACCTACAAAATTTAACAAAAACAAAAACTTAAAAATTGGTAGTAAAAATTTATTAATAAATTAATTAAAAAGTTAAAAACATACCAAAAGGTTCCTGGCGGACGATGTGGATGGAGATTAGGCAGATACCTATGCACCGGATCGTTCAGAAAGTCATCGATGGCAAGGTGCACAGACATCCCGGGCGCAACCGTTTCAGGCGGAGACGTCGCAGCGACAGTGTCTCGGATCGGAGTGTAACTCTCCGGAGAGCTGAAACTAGCCCCATGCATCGGCGAAACGGATCTCGATCCAGGAGACCTATCCAGACCATGAGTCTCAGGAGTCATCGGAGGGTTGGATCCGCCAGACCAAGAAAGATAACGAGTATAATAATTACTAACTCCCGACATCTAAAATTATTAAAAATTTTAAATTATAGAATAATCTTTCATATATAAAATAAATCAATTTAAAATTTTACAAAACAATAAAATTATTGTATTAATAATATAACATTTATAGAAATTATTTACTAATTATAAAAATAAGTTTTCAAAATTACCAATTTTGTTCAAAAAAATTTGGGCCGACGATTAGTTTCCCCCCAAATAGTTTCGAAAGTCTCTAAATGTACCAGATCTTTGGCTAGATAAATTTCCCCATGTTGTAAGTTTGATAAATCTAATTCCACCTCTCAAACTATAGAACATTTAATTTACCCCCAGCGGTTTAAACTCGGTTGAAATCAATGTAACCGATACCAAATCTGTCAACGTGTTAAAATGAACCGAACCAAGACCCGTTGCATCACACTAACCCGATCCGATTGAAGACCCACTCATTATTCTATTCTTCTTCAGTTATCCAATTCAAAACCTAATTCATGATTTTATTTCATTAACAGAAGGAGATTTGTTGTGATTTCTTCTGGGTTTATGATCGGAAGTAGCAGAAGGAGAAGAAAATGAGCAATGTATTGGGACAATCGTCTGGTCATTCGAATTCTGGGAATAAGTGATGAAACATCAACAGGAATCCGTCGAAGTGTTGGTGTGGCTCCGCCATTGTGTCGAAGACGTCAAAGTCATAGTTAAACCCAGGTCGACGATTTGAAGTTCCTAACTACCCATCTCTCAGATTCTACTCTAGTTGATGCATAAATTCTCCAAGTGTATCCGACTCCTACACATTCAAAAGAGAGCTTGTTTTTATCATACCGAGTTTGTTTGATGTTCCTGCAGTTCCTCAGAGCATGATCCAACACAGCTTCTTTGAAAGCTCTAGCGAGAAGAATTCTTGTCCTTCAAACAATTTTCCATCGCCTCTTGACATTTTGTTCTTGTTCTTCTTCTTCTTGCGTCTACGTCTCTGTTCCACTCTGTTTTCATCTCTGTGTTAAGCTCTTTCATCATCTCTTGCTTCATCTCTATCTTCAGCTTCGATGTCTTCATTGAGCATGTCACCTTCTTCTATGTCTTCATCATCCTCGCTCTAACTCTCAGGGACATCGTTGTGACGGATTGGAGGCTCGTCGCACCAATTCTTAGCATGGTCTTCAACATCAAAGTTATACTTCTCTTTAATCTCAGTCTCCAAATCATCAATACTCTGATACCCACCTTCATCGCGCGAGAATCCTTCGAGTTGGACTAATTCATCCACCTTCATAGCCGAATGATGATCCTACGGCAAAGAGTCGCTCCAATTTTCAAGCTTTTTCGTTGTATTTTTCAATCAAAGGTTTAGTCAATTTTCCCCTCTTTCAGTTTCGCGATTTTACAGTTTGGGTTATTATTTACTAAGTGCTTAAGCGGGTCATTAGTCGGTTTACAAAATTATTTGACAGAACTATATAAATCTTTTGGTAATAATATAAAATATGATAAATTATTTACAACTTACAAATTTGGCTTTACAATTACCAAATTTAATTAAAAATTTAATAAACATATTTAATAATTACATTTTTAAATTACAAAAATAATTTTTATATTCTATAAATCCTATGTATAAACCATCAACTGTTTTTAAAAAATACAAAAACGTTTTTTAAAATATTTTAAAAATTACAAAACGTCTTAGGAAATTATTAAAAATATTTTGTTAACCCAAAAAGGTTTTGTAAAATCCAAATAAACATTTTTTAAAATTCTAGATCTAAGAAAGTAAATCTATATTTAAAATCTAAGATCCATAACTTAGAATCTAACAAATTCAATCCTAAATCTATATTCCAATCCAAAAAAACAAAGAAACCTACAAATCTATCCACAAATATTGAAAAAAAACACATAATTACCTTGAAATGAGGTTGGCGGTGGTGAGAGGTGGTCGCTGGCGACGGAGGACAGCAGAGCTAGGCGGCGGTTAAGAGGCGAAGATATTTGGGCCTTTCTCAAATAAAAGAAAAAAAAAGAGATATTATATGGGAGAAGAGAGAAGAAAGATGAAGAAGAAACAATAAGAGAGAAGAAGAAAACTTACCGGCAGCGGCGGAGATCTTCTCGGTGGTGGCAGATAGAGGAGGTAGAGGTGAGAAGAGGAGAAGAGGAGAAGGAGAAGAAGAAGAAAGGAGAAGGGATTTCGCGAGAAGAGAAGAAGGAAACAGCGGAATATATTTTACTTGGGGGGCATCGCAAATGCCTCGCAAAATTGCGAGGCCCCTGTGACGAAAACTAGGGTTTCCGTAAGCCCACTTGCGATGCCATTGCGATGAACAGGAGGTTTTCGTCGCGTGAGCCTTGCAAGTCTGTGACTCTTCTCCGACGCAACCCTCCTGTTCATCGCAATGGCGTCGCAGAATACAACACCGAGAACTCGGTTACATAGATCAATGCTCGGGAATACATATATAAGATGTTCAGGATGTTACCGAGAATCCATACGCCGGGAAGGCATTGATTGTCCAATAAAACTGCATGCATCTTGAAATTATGCTATTGCGAGTAATCGAATGTGCGAACACCTCTATACCATAAATGTTTCAGCTCATGAATCAGAGGTTGCATGAACACATCAAGGGTATGCTTAGGATGACTAGGTGATGGCACTAAAATAGTAATAAACAAAAATTTGTTTTGCATGCACATATCCGGTGGAATATTGTATGGCGTCAATATGACATGCCATAAAGAATATATTCTCCCAGACAAACTAAATGGACTAAATCCACATGTACATAAACCTAGATAAACATTTCTAGACTCCTTAGCAAAGTCAGAATGTACCGTCTGAAAATGTTTCCAAGCCTTTGCATCTGACGGATGTGTGACCTCGCCATCGTTTACTATATGTTATGCATGTCATCTCATTGTCGATGATGTCCTTTCTGATTGATATAATCATTTTAATCAATCAGTGATTGACAAGTACCACATATGTTTGTATGGGACATGCGTCTTTCCACTTGTTACTCGGTATCTCGACTTCCCACAGAATCGATAATCATGTAACTTATCATCCTCTTTCCAGAAAATCATGTAATTGTCAATACAAACATCAATCATTTATGATAGTAATCCAAGACCCGCAACTAACTTCTGCAATTCAGCAAAAATGAACATTTAACCATTTGAGAAAATAAACACCACGTTATGTTTTGTGTTTTCCAAAAATTGTGGTTATATGCATTTAACAGTAAACACTAAAATGTTTTGTATTATTTATGATATAATAAGTAATAATATAACAAAAATATACTCAATTTAAACTCGTGGATAGTTCTATATATGGCCATAAGACCACCGCATGCGATGAAGAGATAGTGAAGGTGGCGATTACCATATTAGATATTGTCGTGTAGTGAGTAATCGATCCCAGTTTCACATATTCATTTCGATGTCAGTGTTCTTCGTGAATATGGACATGGACAGTTACAAATCACATATGTCCATTTTGAATGTCATTCTCGGCTAAACACACTTATTACAATGACATATGTCTATATCCACATGGACATGTTCATTTTAATATCACTGGACATGGACATTCTAGCGGCAGGGACATGGACATCTAATCCCGTGATCAACTCATTTCATAGTTATTATGGACATATTCATTTCACGGAATATGTACTTCATGAATATAGACATGGACAATTACAAATCAAGTGGACATGGACATACATCGCTTTGTGTCTATTGTCATTGTTCGTATGGACATATTCATTGATGTGTCAATGTATTTTAACTACATGGACATGTACAATCTCATTTAAACAGACATGGACATATGTCTTATATGTCCTTTATTTACAATGTAAATGTTACTATGAACATATTCCTATTACTGCAATGAACAACATAGACGTGGAAAAGTACAATTTTATAGTCCTAAACATATACATATGTCTCACATGTCCATGCTTTATACTATCTTCCTAAATATTCTCATATCTATTAGCATGTCCATAGACATGTACAGTTTCATTTCAACTGATGTGGACATATATCTCATGTCTACCTTTTTCAATGTCATTGTTCATATGGACATATCTAGTCATGACATTTAACCCTATAGACATGGACATGTTCAATTTCATCTCAATGGACATGGACATATGTTTCATATGACATGTATAGAAGTGAGCAAAAATCAGGTCGAACAGTCATTAACAGCTTGGTTAGGCTCAAAAATAATAATAGAAAATTAACAAAACTACAAAACAAATGACCAACTTTACAATATCAAATCGAAGCAAATTCAAAGAACAATGAATTAAATGATTCAATAGAAAGTGAAAGAGATTCTCACACACCTGTCAGCAACAGGTTTATACATCCGAGGAATGAGATCTTCTTCAGACATCTTCACATCTTCCCATTCAATACTACTCACATTTGTAAACAACCCAAATTAATCGCAACAATCCCCACAATTTCATCACTTTAACACACACTTGATTCACTTTTCTTAAATTGAACATGAAATTAAGGGGTTGAGAATGTACCTTGCAGATTCCGATTTTCTGTCTGACAATCTCTTCTCTTTGCTTTTTCTCTCCTCCCACATAAGACACTAAACCCTTTCCCTCTCTCGCAACCCTTTTCACTTTCTTCTGCCCTTATATTCCATGGTCATGTCTGACCAAGTGAGGATTACATGCTTCTTTGCTTTAACTGAAGGGCAAATATGTCTTTCATGTTATTAAACCAGGGTAGGCAGGAGAAGCCAAAACCATCATGGCATTTTTGATAATTAGGTAACCTTTTAGGGCATTTTTGATGAAATTCTCTTAATGATAATAAGAAATTACTCAAAAAATTTAAAAACTAATCATAAGTCACGAAGAGATGATGATGTAAAAAGAATATAGTTGAAAATATTTCATGAAATTTCTCCCATACAATATATTATTGTAAATAAAAATTAGTATAATGTCATATCTACATGTTTTTGGATTTTAACATTACAAGAAAATTGTACATTGTTAGCGGTCATAATATGCTATCATACGTGTTATATAGCGTTTTCACTAATGATATGTCATGGGCAGCTATGGTAGGTTCTTAACAAACGATATCATTTTTTTATGTGCTACAATAGGTCAAATTTATTAGTGATATTCATCTGATGTGATTTACATTTATTATAACATGTTTTTTAATTAAAAAATGAAGACAATTCAGTTTGTGTGCTATTATAGTTCACACTATGATAATAATTTTGTCATGCCATAACTTATTTTATTATTGCTTTCTATTTCCTATTATACACTGTTTGATGACAAAATACACTAGTTTCAACCCAAAATACACATTCATTCAATATAACATAAGTTTGGTTTCAGTCATGCATGCCACAACAGTCGTTCTACCTAGCTACCTGACACAAGTCTCAATCCCAAAATACATTCCACCTACCTAATAAAAATACTAAGGGGGGGTTTATTGAAGGGTGGATAAATTTTCTAAATCCATATAGAATTTTTTAGATTTTAAAATTAAATAAAGTCAATTTAAAAATCGATAGACTAGATTTTAAAATTTAACAATGCTTGAATAACACATGATTTATATATTGATATCAAAATCAATGCTTTTTTTTTGTCAACATTGGATCGACAAGGCCCGATCCATAGCCTAAACCCACCCCTAAAATCCATTTTTTAAGCTACCATAATGCAGCGGGTAAGAATCGAACCCTGGTGCCAAGTCATTAGCTGGATCATCCTAACCACCAGACTTAGAGCAACTTGGCAAATCCATATAGAATTTTTTAGATTTTAAAATTAAATAAAGTCAATTTAAAAATCGATAGACTAGATTTTAAAATTTAACAATGCTTGAATAACACATGATTTATATATGGATATCAAAATCAATGCTTAAATCACACATAATTTGAATATAGATTTTAAAATCATTGATTGGATAACACAAGATTTTGTAAGGATTTCTAAATCCATCAAAATCCATTAAAATCCACCCTCCAATAAACCCCCTAAATCTAACTTACATTAGTTGTTCATTAGTTGATGCTGCTTCTTTTATTTGATCATCAACTGCTGATGGTACTTCGGTTTGTTCATCACCTGCTGATTGTGATTCGAGTTGATTATCAGCTGCTGCTGGTTCTTCGATATGATCATCATCTGCTGCTTGTTGATCTCCCACTACTGAACCCATATATTGTACATCTTGAAGTACTTGCGGATCAGCCTTGTTAGGTGGTCTTACTCTTCTCTTCTTAGGTCCTATATTAATTTACCTAAAACAAATAATACAAAAAGAGTTAAAAAAATGAATAGTCATATTATAAACATCTCACTCAACCACACAAATAACACAAAAAGAATTAATAAATGAATAGTTATATTATAAACATCTTAGTCAATCACACAATAAATACTCAGATCAGGACAGTCATGCAAATCAATGTTTAAGAAACTACATTGAGCACATATATTCCTTTATAAGGAATCACCATAGGTTCAACAACACACTTAACTATAGAGGAAGATATGTTGCAGGTTCCATTTACAACTTGAGCCTTAGGATCAATCCATGACCTCCCCATAAAAAAAGCAGCCATATTTTCTCCTCCAACCTTATTAAGAAAAAACGATTTCTCCATAAATTTCCAATTAATGCTTAGTAACTTTTTGTCCAATCCTAAATGCTTTATTATAACTTTATATGTAACCAATAGCAATGCACTAACTCAAAATTTTTTTGGCCATTAGCATTCTTAAATTTACAGTTCTACGTTTGATTGATTTAACCAAAAAGGTAGATAAAGCGTAGAAAGTTATACATTTTTGCAATATTGAGAAATGAAGCATTTCATAATTTCATCATCAGTCGATATAGAAACAAGAGATGAAAAAGGGTTTAGGAAAGAAGCAGAGTAATGTGCAGTACCTTGAGTGAGGATAACAGGGGAGGACGAGGATGGACATAGCGGCACGTTATCTTCACGGAGGTTAGAAATGAAAGATTGCTTATCATATTTGAGGAAGTTGCATCTCCCACGAAGACGACATCTTCATAAACTGCCCAAAACCCCAAGAGACGTTGAGAGAATCTTTATATTATCATCTTTTGAATATGACGAAAAATTACCTGAAATTTTCAGTTACAAACTATGGATTTCAAATGGAATTCATTATCAGAACAATAAAAAATGAATTTTTAGGGAAATTGCTATAAGAACTCATGATTACTTAATTGACAAGACCCTTGTGAGCTTGCCAACAGAGACCTTCTGTGAAAGGGATATTATCATCACTATCAGCTACATAATATATCATCCAAGACCAAATTTTTGGATCCTAATGACCACCCCAAACAAGCTTTATCTCATTATCAACAATCAAATAAGTAGTTGGTGAATTACCAGCTAAATCATTGAAACAGTGTTGCACCTCCTCATATCCTCTTTGTACACGATCACTTAAACCACAACCTAGCTCAAACGCATCATCGAAATTCCAGAATCTAACACCATTCTCTTGTCCAGCCCACAATTGTGTATTCATACAAGCTATGTTCCTTAAGAATCTTTCAACATTCAGACATATAATAAAATGACGCTTAGAGAGCCCGATTGGAATAAATTGTAATTCAATTCTTATTTTACTTCAGCTAATTTTAAGAGAATAAATTGATCAAATAAGAATCCTAGCTCTAGAAAATCAAAAAACAGCAAAGAATGCCCAAAAAAATAATACAGACCATGAATATCCACTCAATTTCATCTTTACAATATTCTTGTTGTCGTTGTATGTTCCTTTATCTTCATTACAGATCACAAATAGACCACTAATAGACCACTAATAGACCATATCCAGAAATATACAAATTAAAAAATCAGTAAATCTAATTCGAAATCATAAATGAAAAGGGGAAAAAAAAACAACTAGTAAACTTCAATTTCAATTTTAGCTACGAAATTAAAATTTGGAGTTTTAGGATCGAATGAAATGGAGTAAGAGGGAGAGAAAGAATTTCTAACCTTCGGTTTAAGATCAAAAGCTCAGAAGACTAAAAGAATTTGTAACATTCGGTTTAAGGTCAAAAAGCTCAGAAGACTAATGTCACGGTTCAATCTATTCGAAAACAAATCCTCAGCCTAGACCCAGGCAAAGACAACCGAACCTTAACCACCATATCCCCTCTAGGTCGGAAACAGAGCACCGAGGCCTAGCCGGCGCCGGTGAGGAAGGTAGCCGAACTAGGTTAAAAGCTAAAAGCGGCGGAGGAATACAAAGAGAGAAAATTGTGTCCTTCTACAACTTACACTACACGATTGCACTTAATACAAAATTTGGAGAAATTATTGGCGGTCTAAATAAATTTTCTTTTCCGCTTACTTTTTTAAGTTTTTAGTTTTGTTGAAGTGCTATTATATAATAACTCGATTTGGAGTAGCATCTTCAATAACAGTTTAGAAAATTACGTTATCCTAGTGAGCTTTTAATGTTTATTTTTTTTGTAGTGTAATATCTTTGTAAGTTTGTAGACAAATTTGACAATAATAGTAAATACATTTTTGACATATTTTTCTTGTCTATGACATGATAAACGGTTTTAAAATACATTATGGAAATTTTAAAGGAAAAATTTCAAAAATACTTTTTTGGATATACTCTTTTTAAAATTTATTTTTTCCTTTGGAAATTAAAAAAAAATAAGTATGAGGGAGTATTTTTTAAAAAGAGGCATGTTAAAAGGGCATTTTTCAAAATTACTCAATTTTAAAAACATTTGAAAAAAGAATTACAAGGGATAATGTGTTTTTCTTATAGTAAAATGAAGGAGGAGAAATAATCATGAATTGTTCTATTTTTTGGTCAAACATTATGAATTTTCAGTTAAATAGATATAAATACGTTGGGCAGTCATGTCCTATCATTATCATTATGAATTTGGAGGCGATGTTATTTAACTAACTTAAAGAAAAAGAAAAACAAAATCTCTTTCACAGTATAAGAAAACGGCCAATCCCCATGTTATTTATTGTGTAGAGTCAACTTTGATTATCCAGACAGAGAATATATTGGTGAACTATAAGTTTTACGTGGACCTTGTTTAGAGTCAATACGAATTTATTGGAACGCATCTTCATGTCAAAACCACATCTTCATCAATCCTCTTTCCATTTGATTATTTGTTTACATTGATTTTAAAAATTACTACACTTTTCAATTTCAACATGACTTTAAAGCTGATTGGTAAAGGATATAGCTTTTAGTTTGTTGCTGTAGGATTTCGACGATAAGTTTTTTGGTTGTAAATTTTTTTGTTGTAAGAATTTATATTTGTAAAGTTCATAAAATGTGGCTCTAGGTTTTTGGTTTTTTACAGCCAAAAATATTTCATAAATAAAAAATTTTCTATCAAGAGCAATGAAAGCCAAAAATAAATTTAATGCACGATTGGTTCAATTTAAGTGTTTTGTAAAGATTTTTGCTTTCCAGACCAACCAGAGTCATTACCAATCACACCCTTTGACAAGTTTTTATTACGTTTTTATTTATCTGTATCATATATTTTTCTCTTCTTTCTGATCAATTGAAATATAGTGAAAATATATAGATGTTCACATGTGTAAATTGAGAATTTGATGGCTCTATGGTTTAGATATTTTAGATTAGATTTAAGTATTTAAGGTTAGAAATTTAGTATTAAAATTGAATATTTTTTTGGGTTGAAAATATTAAAATTGAATTAAATTAGATCCCCGTGAATTGCTGGCTAAGGCGGAGGAAGCGATGACCGAATGGTCACAAGCACTGTGTCAAACAAATCATGTCACCCAACAAGGTTTACGAAGTTCATATTCGATTTGGTCAGAGGTGTCTATACCTTTGACTGTTGACCCTACGTTTACGGGTTTTAG